>CAJHNH020000076.1:927745-935245 GCA_905116865.2 Candidula unifasciata | reverse complement strand
TGTACATGTTGCTGCAAAGTCGACTGTGCTCTGTTCTAAGGCGTAGAATAATAACTTGCTGTGGTCTGTCCATAAAATGGTAATCGCCTTGTGCCGGTTTTTGTGGCTTTCTGATAGATTTCTGAATCAGGTAATCGCAGTTCCAGCTTGATAACTAAAGGGTAGCTCCCGCTTCGTTCCTGTGCCGGCGAAAACCACACAGAATGTCCATCACTGTCCCTTGAGGGAAAGAAATGTCACAGACGGCAGTAGTGCCAACACAAACAGTCCAGCACTAGAAATGCAGTTAATCATCGATCGAAGCAGCAGTTACAATAAACCAGTTATTGCACAAGCAATAATCGCATAGGGCACCAATAGTTATCTGGCAAAAGGACGCTCTCCAGCTAAATAACTGTGGAAATAAATAGCTTGACTTTTAGTACTGGCTCCATAAAACAGACAATTTCGCCAACAAATATAGGGAATTCTTCGTCTGCTGAGGATTAACTTTAACCCAGAAGGACACACGAATTCATATATTATTCTGGAGATCGGGTATGTGGAGAAGCATAATCATACACGCATATGAGCAGAGGCACCTGATGTTGATAAGGATAACCAAGGCTAGTTAGCCACATTAACGACTTTGTAAACTGCAAAAATACCTCCAGATCCAGCATGGTAAAAATTGGCTAACACCTTTACATATTCGCCCTTTTCCGTTTTCCAAACTTTAGCGATTGTTTTGTCCTATTGGAAAACAAGAGAACCAAAGCTCACGACTGTGGCTAGTGTGACTAGCAAGACCCAAATGACGTCAAGAGGAATCTTCCATAAGTGCATGAGATAAGATTCAAGGACCATTGCTGTCAGAGCCAGAGGCTCCAGCACAAAGAAAACACTGGGCGGGGTCGCCCTGAGCCGCGCTCCCTCCTCCCCCCCCCCACTTACATTCGTAGGCATTTAAGAGAGGGGAGACCTCAAGGGACACAATCCTAGTTTAGGAGGAAAACTAATGCAAAATGCCCGATCACAGACTTTGAATGCGCATGTATTGGTTACAGGAGGCCAAACTTGCCTTACAAAACTACTATCGGAGGGGGCCAATCCCCTTCCCCCGAAAACACTAGGACCTGAGCCAGTAGGTTATCGGGCTTATGAACGTCACAACTGTTTAACATGTGTCTTTTAAAAAACTGCACTTCTAACTTGTGTGCAATCTCTTTCTAAATGTCCACCTGACTACAATGAGACTCATAGCATACTACTCCCGTTTATCTATCACAACACCTGTTTCATGCGCCATCATACCGAACCTTCATTCGCCAATGAATTTATATAGGTTTCAACCATTTCACTGATAATAATTTAAAAAAAAAAAAAAAGGTTAACAGAACGCTGCTCCTGTTTGGTGTATGTCAAGAGTGGGGCTACTTTAAACTGTCATTATGACGCCATAGTTTTCAGCTGAGCCGTGATGTCATTGCTGAACACTGTTAACGTCCTTAACAACAATACTGACAGATCACAAGGTAATGGTATGGTTGTTGTAAGTTTTATTGCACTTTCATTTATAGATTCCTCATATTTCAAC
The DNA here is from genome assembly GCA_905116865.2 of Candidula unifasciata. Taxonomy (NCBI): domain Eukaryota; kingdom Metazoa; phylum Mollusca; class Gastropoda; order Stylommatophora; family Geomitridae; genus Candidula; species Candidula unifasciata. Next base: position 933,669 of record CAJHNH020000076.1, on the reverse strand, counting down.
TTTTACATGAGAATAAAGGAAACACGGTAACGGAGTATGCTTGCCAACTCGAAGGTCTGGTTTTCAAAACCTATCGAGGCTAGTTTATTAAAATAAAATACATTCCTCCAGCCTAACATTAAAGGACTCTCAACAGATGACTCACACATCTGTCCAGCCTAACCTTGAATGGCTCTCAACAGATGACTCATAGGTTCCTCCAGCCTAACCTTGAATGGCTCTCAACAGATGACTCATAGATCTCTCCAGGCTAACCTTAAAGGGCTCTCGACAGATGACTCACAAATATCTCTAGCCTAACCTCAAAGGGCTCTCAACAGATGACTCAAGTTCTCTAGAGTCTAACCGTAAAGGGCTCCCAACAGATGACTTACAGGTCTCTCCGGCCTAACCTTAAAGGGCTCCCAACAGATGACTTACAGGTCTCTCTAGCCTAACCTTAAAGGGCTCCTAACAGATAACTTACAGGTCTCTCCAGCCTAACCTTAAAGGGCTCCCAACAGATGACTCACAGGTCTCTCCAGCTTAACATTAAAGGGCTCCCAACAGATGACTCACAGGTCTCTCCAGCTTAACCTTAAAGGGCTGCTAACAGATAACTTACAGGTCTCTCCAGCTTAACCTTAAAGGGCTATTAACAGATAACTTACAGGTCTCTCCAGCCTAACCTTAAAGGGCTCCCAACAGATGACTCACAGGTCTCTCCAGCCTAACCTCAAAGGGCTCCCAACCGATGACTCATAGGTCTCTCCAGCCTAACCTTAAAGGGCTCCCAACAGATGACTCATAGGTCTCTCCAGCCTAACCTTAAAGGGCTCCCAACAGATGACTCACAGGTCTCTCAGCCTAACCTTAAGGGCCTAACCTTCCTAACAGATAACTTAAAGGGCAGGTCTCTCTCCAGCCTAACCTTAAAGGGCTCCCAACAGATGACTCACAGGTCTCTCCAGCCTAACCTTAAAGGGCTCTCATAACTTACAGGTCTCTCCATGTACTTTAAAGGTCTCAGATGACTCACAGCCTAACCATGAAGGGCTCCCAACAGATGACTCACAGGTCTCTCCCAGCCTAACCTTAAAGGCTCCCAACAGATGACTCATCTCTCCAGCCTAACCTCTCCCAGCCTAACCTTAAAGGGCTCCCAACAGATGACTCACAGGTCTCTCCAGCCTAACCTTAAAGGGCTCCCAACCGATGACTCTTATGTCTCTCCAGTCTAATCTTAAAGGGCTCCCAACCGATGACTCTTAGAGTCTCTCCAGTCTAACATTAATGGGCTCTCAACAGATAACTTACAGGTCTCTCCAGTGTAACCTTAAAGGGTTCTCAACAGATGACTCACAGGTATCTCCAGTCTAACCTTAAAGTGCTCCCAACAGATAACTCACAGTTCTCTCCAGCCTAACCTTAAAGTGCTCCCAACAGATAACTCACAGTTCTCTCCAGCCTAACCTTAAAGGGCTCCCAACAGATAACTTACAGGTCTCTCCAGCCTAACCTTAAATGGCTCCCAACAGATGACTCAAGTTATCTCCAGCCTAACCTTAAATGGCTCTCAACAGATAACTTACAGGTCTCTCCAGCCTAACTTTAAATGGCTCTCAACAGATAACTTACAGGTCTCTCCAGCCTAACCTTAAATAGCTCTCAACAGATAACTAACAGGTCTCTCTAGCCTAACATTAAATGGCTCTCAACAGATAACTTACAGGTCTCTCCAGCCTAACCTTAAATTGCTCTCAACAGATAACTTACAGATCTCTCCAGCCTAACCTCAAAGGGCTCCCAACAGATAACCTACAGGTCTCTCCAGCCTAACCTTAAAGGGCCCAACAGATGACTCACAGGTTCCTCCAGCCTTACCTTAAAGGGCTCTCAACAGATGACTTACAGATCTCTCCAGCCTAACCTTAAACGGCTCTCAACAGATGATTCAAGTTATCCCCAGCCTAACCTTAAACGGCTCTCAACAGATGATTCAAGTTATCTCCAGCCTAACCTTAAATGGCTCTCAATAGATGATTCAAGTTATCTCCAGCCTAACCTTAAATGGCTCTCAACAGATGATTCACAGATCTCTCCAGCCTAACCTTAAAGGGCTCTCAACAGATGACTTACAGATCTCTCCAGTCTAATCTTAAAGGGCTCCCAAAAGAACAGCAAGTATCTGCAGATACAAAGTTACTAATGTATGAAACTTCGTGAACCCTGAGGCATTACATGTTATCTCAGATATCCCGACATTTATCTCAGAAACGCTGGCGTTATCTCACTTACCACGGCGTTAGTTTATATGATTGATGTCTGTGTTTAAACAAGCTGGAAAACACAGACGAATGTTGACAAGCAAAAACATCTTTCTGCCATAAACAAACTGTTTAAATGTTCTTCCTAGACTCTGCTGACCTGGTGACCTCCGGTACACCTTTCACAACTTTCCGCCTTTATCAATTTGATAAATGACAGGAGAATAAATATTTTACAGAGCAGCATTCTTTGTTTCCCAGACATTGGCTTTACTTAATTTTATGTATTCTTCTTCTTCTTCTTCTTCTTCTTCTTCTTAAATCCATTCTGTGCGGCGTTGGTAGTCATGTCTATCCTTAATCTTCTGTCTCGAGTACTTTCAATCAACTGACGCAGATGATCCTTCATGCCATTATGTCAAACTGTCCAGCGTCTTTTCTCTCAGTCTCCCGCTGCCTCTCCTCCCCCGCCAACTTTTCAACTGTCACAATGTACTCAAGTTTTCTCCTTCTCATCACATGATCAAAGAATGTAGATTGTTTCTTTCTGATGTGGGCAATCAGTTCTTTTCGTGAATCAATTTCGTTCAAGATATCTTCATTACTTTTTTTTTAAAATCTGTTGAGGGTGTTATCATCATTCGTCTACAAAGTCACATTTCCGTAGCTTCTAAAACTAATTTCCCAACTGTGCATGATTCACTTCTGTATATCAAGATAGGAATTATATAGATTCAAAGAATTCTATTTCTCGTTTGAATTGACAAAGAAAGATTGCACAAAATATTCTTCATCTTGTAAAATGATGCCTTCATTATGGATTTAAAAAAAAAGTTATTCACCGATGGGTTATATCTCACACCCTTTGATTTATCTCCGTAGAGTAGATTGTTGTCCCCCGAAAGCAAGGCACAAAACACAAACTCCGTAGCAACAGCGCTGACACATAGAAAAATTCCCACACGAATTTTCGAGGGTGTTGCTCAAGGGACATAACCTTCTCTAAATGCTTTATCAATCTATCCAAGTACTTACATATATGCACACACATATATATATGTGCACACCTACACAACACACCAAACACATACACATCATATACAGAGAGAAAAAGTAGATAAAGAAATTAACCTTTTCATGTTGAGAGTTTAGGCAGGAAAGGCAGAGGAAGACATATATATATACATTTTAAAGCAACCCCCCCCCCCCCCCCCCGTCTCAAGGACTGTAGTCTTTATGATTAACATGTCAAAGATGACAATCAAACAGGTTTAAATCCCGGTAACCACATTGAACCATATATCTTTATAGCAGCTACACAGAAGGCACGACCAAACTGTTATGAAGTAACCTATAGTCAATTGTGGGTGGGTTTGATCGTTCATGTGTGTGTGTATATATATATATTGTTCCCGTAGAACCATTACATTGGTTCCCCGGCCCACTGTGAGCACCTTTAGATCTGTCCGGAGTGCTGTGATGGTAGTCCTCACTGTCTACACCCGGAATCGTAGATGTGATCATGCAATAACAGATTTAGTTTGCGCTAAAACCCCGTGTCCATTACAGCAAAAAACTCGCTAAGTTCAACAACTTGCTTGACCAAGAGAGCAGGTCTCCCGAACTCGCCACACTACCACCTGTCTTTTTTTTTCCTTTCATCTTTGAAACACCTGTGATATCCCCGTTTGGCAACACCTGTTGAATTTTCAGATTAGCGGGTATCGGGTGTCGATAGCAGCAGAGGTCGGCTTTAGCGTTGTTGCTTTTGTAAGACGGCTGGATTGGATATCTGCTTAGATTGATACTTTGTGTCTAAGACTAATGTTAGCATAGTCTGCTCGCAGAAATAACACCTTTGAAGGTGTTCAGGGAGTTGTGAGTGGTACTAGGGCAATTTGGAGGAAGAGTTCCCCCCACCCCACCCCCACAGGATACCAATCTTTGACCTCGATAACACGCCTATGTTCGCAAACAGACAGGAAGAGAGAAATGGAGAGAAAGAGAAGAGATGAATTTGGAGATGAAAATGAGGCTGGGGAGCACAGAGAGAAAGAACGAAAGCAAGAAACAAAAAAAGAAAGAAGGAAGGAAGAGTGAGAAACCCACCCCCTTCCCCCCCCTCAAAAAATAGACAGGGTTAAGGTTAGTTGCGTATCCTTTACAGGACGTTGCAGAACCAACCCCAGCAGCCCCTGGCTGTTGTGTGGTTTCTCTACGCAAATTTACGTCCTGTAGTTTGATGAGACAAGGAGGGGAGTTTAATGACAAATACAGCTGCAAAGACTTGTGGGCTCTTGATGATATTAAATATCAACATTCCCCGTGTGGGTTCCTGGAAGAAACCACCGCACAAGCACACCGTCCCCCCCTCTCTTCATTTCCAACAAGCAAGCCGTAAAAGTCATTAGGGGTATTTACTTCAGAGTCAGAGTGTATCTGCCCGAGAGGTATGGAACCAATAGTCTGCACACAAATAAGCCAGATCTGTTAAACGTGCACGCAACACTCAGGTTCAGGAACAAAACCAAAGTCCAGTGCTGGTTGAACAACCAGAACTTTCCACTGGAGTTAACAGCCGGTGAACACACACACATACACAAAAAGCTAGGTCGAACGAGAAAAAGGTTAATTTTTTTTGGTTCCGTAATCTGCCTGATCTGATATGGGTTGGAACTCAAGTCTTTCGAACCGGCAGATAAGCCGCCTAGCCATGACACTATCGCGATTTTCACTTTTGATAGTGAGTTGGGCTAATTTGTCTATCCTGCTGTTGTCTAAACGACATGCAAAACTTTGACAGCCGACAATGACAGTTTTGACATGCCGCAGCAACGCTGTAATGTCAAGGAAGCAGAAAGTCATAACTCCTTGACTCGCTGACAATCCCTGACTGACTGCGTAAATCAAGTCATTATTTCTACAATCACCGCATGCCTCTGACCGCGTCTTTCATTGTTTAGCCACCACAAATCAAAGCACGCGTTATCCTAGCACGAGTAGCCTAACAGAAATGTGATTTCCCTATTTGCAGAACAGCTGTAAATAAGCAGTTCTTGGGGACATTTGTGGATTCCCTGGAATCACTTCTAATGATTTTTCTGCCATTTGGTTATCGGAACTGCCAGCATTAGAGAAGTAGCCAGTGTGTGGGGATTTCCTCCTGCCTTTTCCCCCAAGACTTTGAGACTGGGAGATATTACAGGTTGCTTAGTGGCCAGTTGAATTAATGGCATTTTTATCTGGTGTAATCTCTTTCATGTTGGAGGCCTTTCTCCGAAACATCTAATGGTCCGTCGCTGAACCATATACCCAGTTTGAGAAGATAACTCTGCATTAGAAGTTGTTGGATTCCTATTGGTGGAAACTGGTCAAGGGGAGGTAAGATCGTAATCGCACGAGAAAGTAGCACTTTTATAATGACTGGTCAAAGAAGTAACCGCACTTCCCTCGTCGAACTACCCCTCCCCCCTCCCCATTTCTAGCTGTTGACAAGTTCATTATTTCACTGAAAACGACGACCAGCCAGTCATTCAGACAATAACTAGACAACAATGAAACTTCTAGCTGGAGACACATTTTTCTGGATCTTTCATTTAGAAATAATTTTCCTGTCGTGATAATTTTTCACAACGCACCCCTCCCTCCTTTGCGCCTCCCTCTCTGCTGAAACATGCG
>CAJHNH020000076.1:915245-920245 GCA_905116865.2 Candidula unifasciata | reverse complement strand
TCGGTGAATGGACGAAGCGACCGATTTGTGAAACAGTTAATTACCATCTTGGGAACCGGCTGTGTTCGTTTGAAGTCCGCAGTCGAGGGAGCCATCCACAGCGATGAGGTGCCGGTGTGCTAGCTATTACCAAACTGCAAATATCAGGCTTCAAATGTCAGACCTAGGAGCGGTAAACATTCTTCATGACATCTGAAGATGGCTGGTCTCGCTGGGGGAGAGTTAATGCTAGATTCACCATGGAAGAGAATTCAAAGCTAGAGTAGAAAACGTGTCTTGAGAGGCAGAGTTAAAGTCAAGATCATCTATGAAAAAGAAAAAGAGCCAGAGAGAGAGTGAGATAGAGAGAGAGGGGGGGGGGGGAAAGAAAAGGGGAGGCAGAGAGAAGGAGAGAGAGACAGACAGAGTTAATATTCTGATTGCTTGACTGGTGAGTAAGATAGTTGAAGTGCTTATTGCTTGACTTGTGAGTAAGATAGTTGAAGTGCTGATTGCTTGACTTGAGAGTAAGATAGTTGCATTGCTTATTGCTTGACTTGTGAGTAAGATAGTTGAAGTGCTGATTGTTTGACTTGTGAGTAAGATAGTTGCACTGCTGATTGTTTGACTTGTGAGTAAGATAATTGCACTGCTGATTGTTTGACTTGTGAGTAAGATAGTTGCACTGCTGATTGTTTGACTTGTGAGTAAGATAGTTGAAGTGTTGATTGTTTGACTTGTGAGTAAGATAGTTGAAGTGTTGATTGTTTGACTTGTGAGTAAGATAGTTGAAGTGTTGATTGTTTGACTTGTGAGTAAGATAGTTGAAGTGTTAATTGTTTGACTTGTGAGTAAGATAGTTGAAGTGTTGATTGTTTGACTTGTGAGTAAGATAGTTGAAGTGTTGATTGTTTGACTTGTGAGTAAGATAGTTGAAGTGTTGATTGTTTGACTTGTGAGTAAGAAAGTTGAAGTGCTGATTTCTTGACTTGTGAGTAAGATAATTGAAGTGCTGATTTCTTGACTTGTTGTTAAGATATTTGAAGTGCTGATTGCTAGACTTGTGATTAACATAGTTGCAGTGCTGATTGCTTGACTTGTGAGATAAAAAGTTGCAGTGCTGACTGCTTGACTTGTGAGCAAAAAAATTGCAGTGCTGATTGCTTTACTTGTGAGCAAGACAGTTAAAGTCTTGACTGTTTGATTTGTGAGTAAACAAGTTAGTATCCTGACTGACTGACTTGTTAGGGAAGGAGGGGTTGGGGGGGGGGGGGGTAAAAATCATGAACACTTAACTTGTGAGAGGGAAGGGGAGAGTTCAAGTCAAGAAACGAAAGACAAGAAGTCAGATGGAAAAGGAGATCGCCCCTTCGATGGCAGAAAGTTAAGTCGAGATCCACGATAGATGAGAAGTACCAGGTAGATGAAAATCGCCTGCACTGTTCGATTTTTATGTTGTCTAGTGTGTTCTTCTATCTTTCTACTTCTTTCTATGAGTGCCGTTCACGATACTTTCTGTTACTTGATTAATTCATAATATTTAACGGCTCAAATGGTTCCCCCCTCTGTTTATTTATAGGAATGACGTATACACACCGGAACCTACCAATCAAATACCTTTCTTAAATGTTTGTGTATTCTAGACAAAGAAATAAGGTCTTACTGTGTTCGTAAATTGTTGCTGTGATTGTTTGATTCGAACATTCCGCCTTCGTTAATATAAATTTCTGTATTCTGTAACCTATGGTGCCATTTCAATGGGTTTGAAATGAATTCTGTCCGTATTCCATAGTCGTGGATTTCAAGCTGTACGATAGACAATGGCCAATGAGACACATTTTTTGGGGGGTGCCGAGTTGACCATGTATCTTAGTGCACTTGTATTCATGGCGAGGCGCAGACGCCGGTCTGGGAGGTGACAGGTTTCAAATTCCGGCACGGTAACTATAGCTTTCGATTTTTATGTTGTCTAGTGTGTTCTTCTATCTTTCTACTTCTTTCTATGAGTGCCGTTCACGATACTTTCTGTTACTTGATTAATGCACTGTGAATGAAAGTTAAAGTCAAAAAGTGCAACTGATGGTAAGTTAAAGTTTAAAAGAACACCCATGTTTAAATCTTGACATCTGCTTCTTCCCTATTCACCGGCTGTAAGCTCTGACAGAAAGTCCTGGTTGTTCGTGCATTTGGACTTCGGCTTTGTGGCAGAGCCTGTGTTTTGTGTGTACATCCGTTTCAGTGGCTTATGTGTGTGTAGGTAGTTGGTTGTTTCTTACCGCTCAGGCAGATGCACTCAGACTTCAAAGGAAGTCCACCAATTAGTCGACTCTTACGACACATTTGTTTGGGTAGGCAGTGGGTTTATTCTATATTTTCCCTACCAGGGGCCCAGGAACCCACGCGGGAATAACTTTTGGTGTGGAAGAGATTTCTACGATATCAGTGGCAGTCGAGAGAAATGACAGTTAGTTTGACACTGATCTAAATATCTAGGTGAACTTATAGACATATCAAAATGTGAATACAAAAAGCAAGATAGATGTTTACAGTATCAGGACGTTTATGAAAATCAAAGGAAATTAAAACTAATAGTAAACTGAACATTTGTAATTCTTATATCAAATGAGTACTGCTGTATGGAGCAGAAATACGGAGAACAACTAAAACTGTTGTTAATTAACTAGCGAGAAACATTCATTAAATGGCGCCTGTCGCCTGCCCGAGTGAGAGGGAATTAACAGGTATAATAGAATCAATAATGTTTAGATCTGGGAAAGAACTAAACAAACGTAATCAAATCAAGAGGAAGAAAAAAGAGACGCTGGTGTTGAATAGGACACGCGTTGAGACAACCTGAAAATATTATAACTAGAATGTCTTTGCACTGGAATCCACAGAGATATGGAAATAAAGGCATGACCAAAGAAACACACGGAGAAGGTCGTCCTCCACCAGACGAGTAAAGGTTGTTAAGAAAATGGAGAAGACATGGGGTGGAAAACAGAGGATAGAAGGACCTTAACGTGAACTGGTTGAGGACCTACGCTCCATCGGGGGATAAATGGACGGAAGAAGAAGCACAGGAGGATAGGAAAAAGAAGTTTGATGATGATGATGATGGATATTGATGATGATGAAGATAAGTGTTTGATTGGTAAGTAAGGTTGAAGATACTATCAAATGTAGTTAACTCCGATTGTGTGATACTAAATGAGTTAATTAAACCTGGTAAATCATGTTCCCGCTCCTAGCGACTAGAGTTAACGACTCCAACACAATATGTAAAACGTAAAAAAAAAATTGCAATAGTAAATATAAAACGGAACGTTAAAAACACGCCATAAAATAGGCAATAATTAAATAATTTATAGACAGGAAAACCGTTCTCAGGTCTCCGCATGCATGTTTGCGAGAACCCGGACAAGCGGCAGGAGATCAAACCGAAGCTCCACAACACTTTAAACATGCGCTGTTCCAGACATTAATGAGTATCACATGGACGGGATAAAATAACAAATGCTGAAGTATGAAACGGGCCAGGTTCGCATCTACCATCCTTAAGTTGGCTCGAAGAGATTAACGCCATTAATTAAAGGCAAACTGTCATTCTCGACAGGGTGGTATGGGGGAGGTGGAGGGGGGGGAGGGGGGAAGAGAGCTTTCCGCGGCAGTGGCGCTTAACAGAGGGCCACCTTAACTCTGGACCAATGATCTCGGTATCGTTTATGTGATCAATTGTGTAAACATCATGTCATTATTATTAACGCATTGTCCTCTTCTTCATCGTACACACCACCACCATACTCCCACTGATGATACTGATTACCTACTATTACTGCCTGCTGCTACTTTCTTTTACTGCTGCGCACGCGGTGGCTACTAACTACTGTATTACTGCTGTCGCAGTCGTTGATATCTACTACCGTACTACTACTGCTGCTACGCATTACTGCTACTACTGTTGCTACTACTACTATATAAACTGCTACTACGTTGCTACTACTATACTATTTTTATGCAACTGTGCTACTACTACTATAGTAATACTACTTACTGTTGCTACTGACGACTTATATCCTGCTACTACTGTTGCTACTACTACTCTAATTACTGCTACTACTGTTGCTACTACTACTATATTACTGCCTACTACTGCTGCTTACTGCTACTATATAATGCTGCTGTTGTTGCTACTTCTACTGCTACTACTAGCTCTACTGCTCTCTATCTGTCTCCTATTCACTCCGTTCAGGTTTTCCCCAATCAAAGTATTATTTTGACTACCTCGGGATACCAAAACAGAAAGAATATGAGATACTAACCTGTTTATATTTTCAAAAACCATATAGTGTGGTAGTAGATATATTCATTTTCAAAAGGGTTAAGAATCGGGCACGCCCGACCTGTCTAACATTCTGCCCTTCCAGTGCAATTACTTGTATACAGTTATTTTTTTGTTAATCATTTTATAATTTCATATTTTGGGGGGGGGGGAGGGGGGATATGTTCTCAACATTTAGGTCATAATTGCAAACACTGGAATTGTAGAGAGTGAGAGTGGGTATTGGTAAGGGTTATAATTGAAACCAAGACACACACATACACACTCAGAGGCCGAGAGATATAGATAGAGAGAGATAGAGACGAGAGATGCCGGAGAGAGATGAGAGAGAGAGAGAGAGAGGAGATAGAGAGAAAGAGACCAAAGACAGAACATTTTCACCCAAAATCAGAATTGAAAGAAAACAGTTACAAACAAACAAAGCACAACATACAGGAGCTAAGAACACACATAATACAGAAAACACACACACACACACACACAGAGAGAGAGAGAGAGAGAGAGAGAGAGGAGATGAGGAGCGAGAGACGGAGAGAGAGAGACAAAGACAGACAATTTCTCACCCACCAATCGAGATTGAAAGGAAACAGTTCCGAAACAAAGCACAACATACAGTGAGCTAAGACAAACACATACACAAAAACAAGAGAGAGAGGGGAGGGGGGAGAGAGAGAAAGGG
>CAJHNH020000076.1:762148-915228 GCA_905116865.2 Candidula unifasciata | reverse complement strand
CTTTCAAACATCATGGATAGAGTCCAGTCCAGCATCTTTCACCTCTCTCATCTTCTTCTTCTTTCTTTCTATTGTCGTCTCACTGTTACCTGGTTTTATCCTACTGTCATGGATTTCTGTATTTGTCTTGCGCTTCTCGGGGGGTTGGAGTGATAGATTTGTTTAACTTTTTGCAGGTTGCATCTACACAATTTATCCATCTCTTCCTTGATCTTCCTCTCGCCTTCTTCTCAGATGTTCTAATGTAAAAAGGCTCATATGCAGTCTGGTCTAGCCGCATCTCATCTCTGCCTCTCTCATCAACCTTTCAAAATAAAGTTCGTTTGTTCGTTCGTTTCTTGTGGACGTTCTGGCATTCTCCGTCTACTTGTTTCCCGTTGAAATGCCTGTCTGGTGATTCTCTGCTGGCTTCCCCTCTGGGTGCGCCTAACGGTAACAGTATAGTTTTAACGTATAATGTTGGGACAACATCAGTGCGCAAATAACATCATCGTCATGGTTGGATAATATCAACCGAAACAGTTGTTACCCTTAGCAGATGTGAGGTAGGACGCACCAAAACCCACCAAGATGAAGCTGATTGGTTTTTTATGACCTTTACAAATGTATAACAAAATAGAAATGACACGTCGACGGAGATTGACGTTAAGTACAAATGTCGATATGCTAGTGACGCCTATGATGCAGAAGTCAAGTGTATAGGCGTACACACATGTCGGGCTGGATGGATCGGTCGCGTATGCTTGTACGCCGATCTAGTTCAAAACAATAAGCTGTGTGGCGCGGTGATTTATGTCACAGGCGTGAGGGGAAGTTAAGTCCAACATGATGTGTATAAGGAGATACTCCGTACGTCACTCGGGCGCCAGTCCTTAACTATCCTGGTTGTACGGAACCTCACGCAAGACCCCTACAGCACGTCCTCGTCGTGCGCCACGGATAATGTCTCAAATGAGCATTAACAGAGCTGTCAGGGGATCTCGGAGTTCGGCGGCCCCCAGAGGTGATGTGTCCTTGTGGCCCCCAAACGCTTGGGTGAAAAGTGTTATCAAAACTCATTAGGAACATGAGTAGGTTTGCCAAACGTACAGCCAAAATTACAAACCTTGGTTAAAAGACTGCGGAGTAAAGAGAACATTGTTCACTGCACATCCTCTGTTAACCCTCAGTGTCGTCGTCACCGCGATGAGGTACACCACAACAGCAACTATCCACAGGCTGGCCATCCTTGTACATCCTCGGTTAACCCCCAGTGTCGTCGTCACCGCGCTGAGGTACACCACAACAGCAACCATCCATAGGCTGGCCATTCATGTACATCCTCGGTTAACCCTCAGTGTCGTCGACACCGCGCTGAGGTACACCACAACAGCAACCATCCTAATTGTCCGACAAAACTAGATCATACGGATGATCAAAATCTGACCATCAAAATTTGTACTGAAACTGAAAAGACCGAATGTCCTCACCCAAAGACCCCACTCGCCCGAGTGTTGGGGACAAAACTGATAACGATATGCCTGATGCAGGATGTAAAATTCTGTCGGCTAACGGCTCGTCAAAGAAATCTAACGTGCGAAGAAAAAGAAGTGTACCTATCTGTGTGGTCACAGAAGTCCAAAACCCACGGTGCTGCTCCCCGCTGACTTCCAGAGGGCGCAGTCCCCTGTCGAGCGGGAGGCCTGATACGGTTTGTGAGCTTAAGCAGGCATGTGCAGGACGTGAATGACGATTCCTTGGGTGAGCCCAAGAAACCAGAGCGCCCATGTGCCCGGCTCTGCATGCACTGGAAGCCGTCCTTGGATGGCGGGGAATGCCCATGATCTGCCCCTAGCCTTCCCCTTGAGGGCTAACTGTTTTTCACAGGGGGCCTGCCCCAAGGGGTACTCCGAGGGCAATTACCTGCGGAGGGAGACAAGTGGACACCACACAAATCAGGCACCCGTCTCGACCCACACACAAACACATGACCCACAGTCAAACCTAGAAAATAGGCCTGACGTCCTTCCTCTGCGAAGTCGGAGTACAGCTGCCCATAGAGGCAGGGAAAATGAAAAACGGGTTGTACACGCAAAAATCAGGTCCAGGTGAAAGCCAAAAGTCCAAGCGACGATTACCGGGACCTTCCACTGGAATTCACAAGCCGGTGATCGAAAAAAAAAAAAAAAAAAAAAAAAAAAAAAACAATAGAGCAAATATAAGATGCTGAAGTCGGAGGCAATCAGTTAGGAGGCGCACCACAACAATCAGGATGTCATGCACAAACGCTGCCAACTTTTACGGGTCGCTAAGTGAACTACAGACTGTGTGAACTTTCCATATACTAAATTCATTGAGACACAGGAGATCAAATGGTTTGGTCATCCCCTTAAAATGCAGCCCCAACCACCAACACAGACACTATACGTAAGGAGATCTGACTGAACGCAAGAGGTCGCCCTCCACCAGTGGTCTCCATTCTTGAAGCGCACCCCGAGGGGAGGCGGGGACGAGGATATTCGAGGAGATTCTGGGGAAGGGGGGGGGGGGGGGTGGGGGGGGGGGGGGGGGGGGGGGGGGGGGGGGGGGGGGCTTCAAGCAATTTTGAAAGTAAATGCATTTGTACTTGTAATAATAAGTTATACTTTCAATTTGTTTGAGTTGAAATATAAAAAGAAATATTTTTTTTTAAACTGTATTAAGAAAACGACAAGGAATTTTTTTTTTTTTTTTTGAGCAGTTTTACAACTACCATTAAAAATCGAATTCATATGATAACACGGGTATTTAGTTATAGATTTAGAGCACATTCTGACTAGACTTATCTCCATACTTTATGTTTCGCCTGTTGGGAAATCCTCTTTTTAATCATATTTTTTTATGTTAGGGTGGGGGAATGGGGGTCGTGGGGGTCTTGCCATATACTCAGGGTGGCGGGGTAAATGTTTTGCCATATTCTCAAGCAAGGAGGCGCGACCTGAAACCACGGTGGGAGATTGCTGCCCTAAACCAAGATGGATTGATGGCATTAACGATCTTCTAAATCGACAAGCAATGAAAACAACCATTCATAACCAAAAAGCAATTGATCGAAAACTGTTTTTCACCAGGACGCTTAACAGCAACAGTGGAAATTGATAATGAAGATGATGATGATGATGATGACGATGATGATGATGATGACAATGATGATGATGAGTACAGAGTATCAACGCCAGAGGAATGGACAGAAAAAGGGATTGATATCTCCACGAAGTGTACAAATAAGGGATGTAGTTTTGCCCCGACTTGCCGAACAGTGGAAGCGATATAGAACAGATAAATGCAGGATCCACTTAAGAAGGAAATTAAAATACACATCAAGACATCTGTTGGAACTCATTAGTACACCTCATCAAGGAAATAATGATAAAAACCCTGTCACCTACTCAAAAAATTTACTGATTAGTTGTTTACAAATCGACATCATAACACCCCGGGCATGTCAATGGATGCTCCATTCCCCCACACCAAATGTCTTAAAATGTAGATGATAGTAGATGATGGTGTAGTAGAAAGTGTAGATCATCAATAGCAAACTGATGATAAACTCTTCGTTCTCTTCCTCTCATGTGTCCCTCTTTGCCTGATCCACACATAATTCCTAGTTCACGCATTCTTGCACAAGACATTTAACGTCCTGTAAAGTAAAATAAAGATCTCTTTTCACGCCTCTGTCGGCTCTGTGGCTAAGTCGATGCGAACGCTTCGTAATGCTGGGGTGCCGGTTTCGATCCCAGCTGCAGGCCATGCGCCTTGCGTTAGTTTCAACAGAGGTATCAGGGGGCCGACCATCCAGAAAGCAATGGCAAACTACTGGACGTACATTTGCCTTGAGAAATCACACAACAGCCGGGGGGAGGGGTTGATTCTGCAACGTCCTATAAAGGATACGCAACTAACCTTTCACGCCTTTAGGCGCATCGGGAAAGAGCACCCATATTTTTTACAGACCAATCGGTACTAGATGGGTAATGTGGTCAGCATTACGCCGGCCGTCTTTATTTCCCCAGGACATACATCCTCATACCCATTTTAGGCTGGGTCGACTTGCGACGCCCCATACCATGATAAAAATCCACGCAGCCAGCAGTGGGTTTTGATTGCGGTACATTGGAATTACGAGTCCGACTCGCAACGCCGCTTCATTCTTAAGTGGTCTTCATAATGTCTATTTTGGACGAACAACCGTGACTTACCGCCGGAATTCACAGCCGGTGAACAAGAAGAAGAAGAAGAAATAATGTCTATTTGCCCAGTACCAGTGTTCCTGTAGCTATCGCCTTTGTATCCGGAAAGAAACGAACTGTACAGGTAAAACATTTAGAAAAGACAGAAACAGATCATTATTTATAGACTGGATACTGGTTCTCTTTATGTTGTAATTGTAACAGACACTGAAGGCATGCTGAGAAAGGTGAAGACAGGGATGTTTCGAGCAGAGTGGCAAGCTTCACTGGGCAATTCACGGGTAGTGAGCACACTTTGGATCTTTTCTCCAGACCATGTCAACGTAGTGTGATGAACAGGCAGACAGATTGGCTGGATCTGCACCACTGGGTGGTGAATTGATACACGACAGGGCAGATATGGTGAAGGCCCTTTGGGATCAAGCAACGGAATCAGTAGAGAAAGAAGATTATTATGGCCTGGAGAGAATGAGGCACCTGGGTGTAACCTAAGCGTCTGGCAGGCTCACTACACTCAGAGGAAAGGCAAGACGGACATATAACCAGATTGTGACCGGTACCATAGTATTGGAACTATGCGCTGGCTGTGAATATGAGGACGCAACACGCATGGCAATGCCCCGAGTAATGTGATGTCAATTCTTGACTCAACTCAACTCAACTCAACTGGGTACAGGACACAACAGACTCTGTAACCACAGGCACAAGAAATTGAAGACTAGGGCTTCGGAACTTTACCCAGGTGGGTAGGCAGCACCGAATACTGAATTTGTGCTAACAGTCCACGTCATAAAGTGACAATCTACATTCTTTGGTCATCTGACGAGAAGGAGAAAACTGGAATACATCGTGACGGTAGGAAAATTTGCGGGGAGGAGAGCAGAGGGAGACCTAGAGAACAGATGCTGGACAGTTTGACATCATGAATTGAGGATCATCTGTGTCAGAGTTGACTGAAAGTTCACGAGACAGAAGGCTGTGGATATCACATGACTTCCAACGCTACACGGCATGGACTCTAAGAAGAAGAAGTGGAGCGGAGACCTCAGGTTTGACTCGTTGGTATTCCAATAGAAACCATGCTGTATTGAACAATGGAAGACACCCATCGCATCAGAAACTTTATATGGGAATGCGGTCTTCTAGTCTGAAAATTATTGGCGGGGTAACGAAAAGAAGGAGAATAATAACAACGGAGTGACAGAAGAAAAACAGTCCCATCACCTTGTCGAGTACCGAGAATTCGAACCTAGATCTTCCGAATCAGAGCCCCTCGTTCTTAATCTTTGGACCAAACGCTCCTCTGTGATATGGTTGACATCACGAAAGTTACCTTTGCATCCCATGGCTTTTCCTGGTACCGGTTTAGGCTCGGTTGACCTGGGAGCCCTAGGTCAAGTATGAAAACGTCAGTATCGCTGCGGATTTAAACACAAGACCTTGAGGACAGCAGGCAAGAGACAAGCCACTGCGCTACCTGGCTCCAAATTGCACCACAGTTTAGCAAGAGCCCCATTTAGTCGCCCTTTCGGGCATGCTTGTTAAGAAGTAGTGGGTCTATGCACCCACCCCCTCCTTTCCAATTACTGTAAAACTGGGATCCCTAAACCTAAGCAAGGAGTATTCTAAACAAAACAAAAAACAATTCGATGCGTGCACAAGCTCAATATGTACGTATTTAATTGCTCGCGTGTACAATTCGGAGGAGCAGGTGGATCACTACAGTCTGGTGAGATTGATGCAGTTGGAGGGGACGAGACGTTCTGGCAGATGCTCGAGGCCCAGAGCAAAGGCAAGACGGACGTTAAATCAGAAAGCTACTGGCACCATTAGTATCGGAACTCTTCACTGGCTGCTGAAGATGGGGACGGAGCGCTTATGGAAATGCCCCCGAGTGCTGTGATGTCGGTTCTTGAATCAGATCAAATCAAATCATATTTAATTGCTCAAATTAAACTTGTGCCTAGTCTTGATTGGTACATAAATTGAACTGTCCATAATCTTATGATATTAACAAATGTAGCGTGTGCCTAATCTTGACTGCTGCACAAAGTTGATTGTTTATAATCTTATGTTATTAATAAATATAAATTGTGCCCAAACTGACTGATGTACAAAGTTGATTGTTCATAATCTATTGTTATTTACAAATGTAACTTGTGCCCAACCTTGACTTATGCACAAAGTTGACTTCGTTGTTCATACTCTATTGTTATTTACAAATGTACCGTGCTCAATCTTGACTTTTGCACAAAGTTGACTTCATTGTTCAAAATCCTATGTTATTCATAAATGTAACTCGTGCCCAATCTTGACTGCTATACAAAGTTGACTAATCATAATCTTATGTTATTCACATGTGTAACTTGTGCGCAGTTTTCAGCGGTAAGCAAAGTTGACTAGTCATGATCGCATGTTATTGTCAAATTCACAATCTTGGCTTATTCGTAATCACATCCGACTTTATCTACTAATCTTGAAAAGGCGGTGTTCGTAACCTTCAATTAATCACAGACATGACTGACTGGCAAATAAATATTATTTGCAAATGTATACTCACAAATTTCCCATGTGCGTACATTTTACTTACACATACACTTCTAGCACAAACTCGGCTTGACGCAAACATGACTTAGTCACAAATGTGACCAGTGAGAATGTAACTTAAACACATACTAACCCTGCTAACATATAACTTCATTAAAAACTTCGCTTTTCACAAGTTTGGCCCATTCAGAAACGGGACAGTCCAAACTTCGCTTGTATTCTCAATCTCTTACCAACAAACAGAATATATGATTCTGGTTAAACAAATTATTCCGTGTGATCACGACTATATCCTTATGTTTGTTGTACACCGCTATAAAAGCAATCGCGACATGCCTGATTGGGTCCCTGGATATCGGGATCCCTGCTGCATCAGACTACCCACTACAAAGTACAGGCCGGACACTGGTATATTTGTTCATATAATGTGCAGTCTCTAATTGTTTAGATCGCACAACGGATAATTTACTGGCGCTCGCTCGACAAAGACTGCGCTGCGCGGACATAGTCGGAAAGCTGAAGGCGGTATGTTGTTGGTGTGGTTTGGACAGCGTGTGTCGATTGTTTTAAAAGATGAGCGATGTAGTAAGTAGATAGGTTAGTTAGCTCCAGGTAGCTACAGTTTTGACCTGCTATTAAAAATAACACTTAATGCAATGTGCGTATGTCGCTGTCTCTCTTTATCCTTCACATTCTCTATTTGTGACTTTTCTCTGTCCCAGTCCGCCTCTCGAACTTTGTCTCATTCTCGCCCGGTTTGTCTATTTCTCTCACTAACTGGCTTTCGTTTTGTTTCTGACTCTCGCCATTATCTAATTCACTCTCTTTTTTTTCTCCCTCACTCTCTTTCACGTACTCGCGTCATACTCTCCCTTGTTGTCCAATAACTCGCTCTCTTTGTCTTCTCTCTCTAACTCCTTCCCTCTCTTTCTTACCTTCCGCATCCCCCCTCCCTCCCCCCCCCCACCCCCTCTCTCTCAATCTGTTTTTTTTTCACACACACACACACTCACACTTATTTGAATATTTGAAATAGGGCTTATTCCCCCCCCCCCCCCCCCCGGCAGTACGCAGTAGCGGCATCTTGTCTTAGGTATTTTCTGTCAGCGCTCCTGCAGTAAACCCTTTGTAATGAATATTGTCATTTTTTTTAGTCCAGGTAGTACCGACACCTGATTTTCTGGGTAGAGGCGGGGGGGGGGGGGGGTGGAGGCTGATTTGAACCCATGGAAAATTGTGAAAGCAGATAAAAGAGACGTGGTGTTTGTCAGCCTGTGAACCCAGGAGAAATGCTAGCCTTGCTGCTGTTAGCGCGCCAGTTCAAGCATAAGAGACTGTTGGTGTTTGTCAACTTGTGAACCCAGGAGAAATGCTAGACTTGCTGCTGTTAGCGCAGAAGAGACTGTTGGTGTTTGTCAACTTGTGAACCCAGGAGAAATGCTAGCCTTGCTGCTGTTAGCGCGCCAGTTCAAGCAGAAGAGACTGTTGGCGTTTGTCAACTTGTGAACCCAGGAGAAATGCTAGACTTGCTGCTGTTAGCGCCAGTTCAAGCAGAAGAGACTGTTGGTGTTTGTCAACTTGTGAACCCAGGAGAAATGCTAGACTTGCTGCTGTTAGCGCCAGTTCAAGCAGAAGAGACTGTTGGGGTTTGTCAACCTGTGAACTCAGGAGAAATGCTAGACTTGCTGCTGTTAGCGCCAGTTCAAGCAGAAGAGACTGTTAGTGTTTGTCAACTTGTGAACCCAGGAGAAATTATAGCCTTGCTGCTGTTAGCGCCAGTTCAAGCAGAAGAGACTGTTGGGGTTTGTCAACCTGTGAACTCAGGAGAAATGCTAGACTTGCTGCTGTTAGCGCCAGTTCAAGCAGAAGAGACTGTTAGTGTTTGTCAACTTGTGAACCCAGGAGAAATTATAGCCTTGCTGCTGTTAGCGCGTCAGTTCAAGCAGAAGAGACTGTTGGGGTTTGTCAACCTGTGAACTCAGGAGAAATGCTAGCTTTGCTGCAGTTTGTTAGCGCGTCAGTTCAAGCAGAAGAGACTGTTGGTGTTTGTCAGCCTGTGAACCCAGGAGAAATGCTAGCCTGCTGTTTGTTAGCGCGTCAGTTCAAGCAGAAGAGACTGTTGATGTTTGTCAGCCTGTGAACCCAGGAGAAATGCTAGCCTGCTGTTTGTTAGCGCGTCAGTTCAAGCAGAAGAGACTGTTGGTGTTTGTCAGCCTGTGAACCCAGGAGAAATGCTAGCCTGCTGTTTGTTAGCGCGTCAGTTCAAGCAGAAGAGACTGTTGGGGTTTGTCAACCTGTGAACTCAGGAGAAATGC
Source organism: Candidula unifasciata (assembly GCA_905116865.2). NCBI lineage: Eukaryota > Metazoa > Mollusca > Gastropoda > Stylommatophora > Geomitridae > Candidula > Candidula unifasciata. The sequence goes on along the minus strand of CAJHNH020000076.1, from coordinate 906,158 downwards.
TAGCCTGCTGTTTGTTCGCGCGCCAGTTCAAGCAGAAGAGACTGTTGGGGTTTGTCAACCTGTGAACTCGGGAGAAATGCTAGCCTGCTGTTTGTTCGCGCGCCAGTTCAAGCAGAAGAGACTGTTGGGGTTTGTCAACCTGTGAACTCAGGAGAAATGCTAGCCTGCTGTTTGTTCGCGCGCCAGTTCAAGCAGAAGAGACTGTTGGGGTTTGTCAACCTGTGAACTCAGGAGAAATGCTAGCCTGCTGTTTGTTCGCGCGTCAGTTCAAGCAGAAGAGACTGTTGATGTTTGTGTGAGTGTAAGCCGGGATACGCAGACAACTGTTAATGTTGGCCAGCATGCAAACGCGGACAAGAGACATTGTGGATGTGTGTATATATTTATGTGTGTGTACGTGAATGAGCATGTGTGTGTGTGTGTGTGTGAGTGTGTGTGTGTGTACCTGCTGGCGTTCGCGCGTGTGTGTGCATGTTTACTAGGGTGTGAACTCCCCACCCACTACTGCCAGAGGGTCACTTCAAGCCGTCTACTCTTAAAGAACATCTTCAGATAATTGGGTTTGTGCTAAAGAGAGCAAGTTCTCAGAAATTGGCATCTGTGAAAAATCTGACCCAGGTCCATCGATCCGTTCGTGCGATCGCTACGTGACTTTTCATGACATTGACGGGGATTTCATATCGCCTTTGGTGTTTTATTTTCCCCCAAGGATTGAATTAACTTGAATGACTCTTAATCTCAATGGAATCTGACCGAATCAAACAAGCTTGCATTTATTTTATCTCCGTGCTAAATTAAATTCGGTTTAAATATAGCCTTGTTGTTGTTGATTTTGTTATTTGTTTTTCTTTCTGCCCGAAAATAGAGTTGTGGCGTAAATGTTTGTCGAAATCAGGACTCTGGTAAACACATCAGCGAGGAAATGCCTTAGAATAGCTGCAGGAGTTTCAAGGAAAGTAAGAATACGAAATCACGAAATCAAACGAAATCTAGGAATAAAACCAGTCTTACAGGTCATCAAAGAACAACAAATGAAGTGGTTTGGACACCTAACAAGAATGCCCTGGCACTGTCTGCCACAGGGAGCCACACTAAAACGTTTCAACAGGTATAAAGCGAGTGAAGACCTCGGAAAATATGGAGTGATGACATTGAGATTAGCCTTACAGAAATGAACATCAGTCTTAATAGTGCTTTTGACAGAGCTCATCAAAGAATGTTACATTCCCCCCCCCCCCCCCTTTTTCGATGAGGTACAGGGTGGAAGAGAAGAAGAAGAAGAAGAAGAAGAAGAAGAAGAAGAAGAAGAAGAAGAAGAAGAAGAAGAAGAAGAAGAAGAAGAAGCAGAAGAAGAAGAAAAAGAAGAAGAAGAAGAAGAAGAAGAAGAAGAAGAAGAAGAAGAAGAAGAAGCAGAAGAAGAAGTAAACACGAAAACCAATTAGCCCTGCATAAGTGGGTGACGTGCACGTGCACTAGACAGGAGTGATGTTGAAAACAAAATTATTATCTTGTTGCGATGTGTCTCTGTGTAGAATAAACAGCATTACAAGTCTATAGCTAAGCACCAGCCAAGAAAACAAAATTATTATCTTGTTGCGATGTGTCTCTGTGAAGAATAAACAGCATTACAAGTCTATAGCTAAGCACCAGCCAAGAAAACAAAATTATTATCTTGTTGCGATGTGTCTCTGTGTAGAATAAACAGCATTACAAGTCTATAGCTAAGCACCAGCCAAGAAAACAAAATTATTATCTTGTTGCGATGTGTCTCTGTGTAGAATAAACAGCATTACAAGTCTATAGCTAAGCACCAGCCAAGAAAACAAAATTATTATCTTGTTGCGATGTGTCTCTGTGTAGAATAAACAGCATTACAAGTCTATAGCTAAGCACCAGCCAAGAAAACAAAATTATTATCTTGTTGCGATGTGTCTCTGTGTAGAATAAACAGCATTACAAGTCTATAGCTAAGCACCAGCCAAGAAAACAAAATTATTATCTTGTTGCAATGTGTCTCTGTGTAGAATAAACAGCATTACAAGTCTATAGCTAAGCACGAGCCAAGAAATCAAAATTATTATCTTGTTGCAATGTGTCTCTGTGTAGAATAAACAGCATTACAAGTCTATAGCTAAGCACCAGCCAAGAAAACAAAATTATTATCTTGTTGCGATGTGTCTCTGTGTAGAATAAACAGCATTACAAGTCTATTGCTAAGCACCAGCCAAGAAATCAAAATCAAAATTGTGAGAGCATACATCCTCCCTGCAGCAACATACGGATGTCATTCATGGACTATCACACAGTCATTACGGAAGAAAATAGGGGTTTTTGAGTTGAAATGCTGTAGAAAGATTCTCAGAATACCACGGAAAAAAAAAGAAAAGAATTACTGCCATTCTAAAAGATCTGAATACATCAAGGAAGATTGGCTAGGAAACATCATCTTATCTCATGGACTGAAGTATTTTGACCATATTAAGCACCCACGACGGACTAATTAATAGCAAAACGTATCTTACCAGGAAAGAGGAGCAGGGGCCGACCAGCACAAAGGTGGGCATAGGATATAAGTTGGAGACCTTTTTTTAAGGCGACATTGGTGACAGCAACGATCTAATACGTGATGATGTTGGGGCGTTTGAAATTTGAACAACGGATCAACATCATGGTACACGGATAGTAACCCCATAAGTGCTCCGTTCTTCTTCTAATTCAAGTCCGAGTCAGAAGTTCGGCACAGTGCACAGACTCTGTAGCACCGGTGAGGATCCTGAAATACTTTAGGTAGATTTTGAACTCCAAATTTTGCCCAGGCAAAGATACTCTTTTCGATTTCCATCTGCCAGGGATTTTTTACGTGCGGAGCAATGCACAGCGGGGGTCCAATCTCAATACCCAGAAACCAAGGAAAATTACTAGAAGTCCAAGTTCCCTTGAAAAAAATCCCAGCCCTTTACTTGGGATTAAACCCGGAACTTCTAGCACTCGAGGCAAACACCATACATCAAGACCACACAGCCACTGTTTGGAAGTTTAGACAAGGTCCGACAATTAAGTAATGAGACAGATTTTATTATAACCAAGACAAAAATGCCATCTACGAAGCAAAGCATGGAATCTAAAGAGGCAACATTCCTCTATGATCTGGCAACTTTTCATCGCTGCTCGATAAGCAGACAACAAACAAGCTGCCATTTTGTTGACCTAGTCAGCGGTGCATTGTTACGTAATCAGCACAGAGCAAAAAGCTAACATTAAACTCTTTTTAAAAGTCAGAAAAAAGCGCCATTGAAACAGTTCCATTGTTGCAACAAGTTTATGGGGATAATTGTTTATCTCATGCACACATTTTCAGGTGGTATTTACGATTCAAAAGTGGTGTGGAAATGATTACTGATGCACTAGACCTGGACGCAAAATTTATGTTCGTAATGATGAACTAATTTCCAAAGTCCGAGAATGGATACAAGAAGATCATTGTTTTACTGTGAGAAGGATGGCAGATGAATCTGGTAGAGAGACCATTCATAAATAACATTTTAGTGCAAGATTTTGGCAAGAAAAAAGTTGCTTGTCGGTTTGTACCACATTCGTTATCTAATGACAAAAAAACATCAGCGAGTTGAGTAGCCAAGAGACATAATCAAAACAAGCATTTTTGGCCTAAAAACAAGTGTGTGTTCTCAGCCTTCCACCCTATTCCCCAGATTTTGTCTCCCTGTGACTATTTTCTATTCCCAAAATTGAAGTTATGATTGAAAGGACGCTTCTTTAACGATATTGATGACATCCAAAGGGCTGTAACATTGACTTTAAGGGCAACAACAGAAGAACTACATGGTCGTTCCAGTGTTTGTTAGATCGTGCCACTTGCTGTATCAATGCACAAGGGGCTTAATTTGAATCAGATATAGGTTATATCTTCAACTGTTGATTATTTTAATTTTCATGGAATTAGTCTTATTACTTAATTGTTGGACCTTGTATGTCGCATAGGGCTGGTAGTCAGTTTGATACCATTTCAGTATATTGTGTGCAATCTTTTCGATACTGTATGTAGTGTATGGCAGTGTATATAATCGTCCAGCATTTCCGGCTTTACTCATCAACATTCGTCGTAGAGTGGTCATCCTTGTGGTTGTCATTGTTGTCATCCTTGTGGTCATCCTTGTGGTCATCCTTGAAGTCATACTTGTGGTCATCCTTGAAGTCATACTTGTGATAATCTTTGTGGTCATCCTTGTGGTCACCCTTGAGGTAATCTTCATTGTAATCCTTGTGGTAATCTTTGCTGTCATCCTTGTAGTCATCTTTTTGGTGATCTTTGTGGTCATCTTTGTGGTCATCTTTGTGGTCATCCTTGTGGTTGTCCTTGTGGTCATCTTTTTTTTCCATCCTTTTGGTAATTTTTTTGGTCATCCTTATGGTAATCTTTGTGGTCATCCTTGTTGTCATCCTTGTGGTCATCCTTATGATCATTGTTGTGGTCATCCTTGTTGTCATACTTGTGGTCATCTTTGTTGTCATCCTTGTGGTCATCTTTCAGGTCATCCTTATGGTCATCCTTGTGGTCATCTTTGTTGTCATTCTTGTGATCATCCTTGTAGTCATCCTTGTGGTCATCTTTGTTATCATCCTTGTGGTCATCTTTGTTATCTTCCTTGTGGTCATCCTTGTGGTCGTCCTAGTGGTGATCCTAGAAACAAGTTCCCAAATGGCAGCCTGGCCAAATTGAAAGGATGAAGTTTTCCTTAAAGCTGGAATGTATCGGCCCCAGAGGTGAGGTAACAAGTCTGCAGACAAATAAACCAGACCTGTAAACCCCAGAGGTGAGGTAACAAGTCATGCAGACAAATAAACCAGACCTGTAAACCCCAGAGGTGAGGTAACAAGTCTGCAGACAAATAAACCAGACCTGTAAACCCCAGAGGTGAGGTAACAAGTCTGCAGACAAATAAACCAGACCTGTAAACCCCAGAGGTGAGGTAACAAGTCTGCAGACAAATAAACCAGACCTGTAAACCCCAGAGGTGAGGTAACAAGTCTGCAGACAAATAAAAAAGACCTGTTAACCCCAGAGGTGAGGTAACAAGTCTGCAGACAGATAAACCAGACCTGTAAACCCCAGAGGTGAGGTAACAAGTCTGCAGACAAATAAACCAGACCTGTAAACCCCAGAGGTGAGGTAACAAGTCTGCAGACAAATAAACCAGACCTGTAAACCCCGGAGCTGAGGTAACAAGTCTGCAGACAAATAAACCAGACCTGTAAACCCTGGAGGTGAGGTAACAAGTCTGCAGAAAAATAAACCAGACCTGTAAACCCCAGAGGTGAGGTAACAAGTCTGCAGACAAATAAACCAGACCTGTAAACCCCGAAGCTGAGGTAACAAGTCTGCAGACAAATAAACCAGACCTGTAAACCCCAGAGGTGAGGTAACAAGTCTGCAGACAAATAAACCAGACCTGTAAACCCCAGAGGTGAGGTAACAAGTCTGCAGACAAATAAACCAGACCTGTAAACCCCAGAGGTGAGGTAACAAGTCTGCAGACAAATAAACCAGACCTGTAAACCCCAGAGGTGAGGTAACAAGTCTGCAGACAAATAAACCAGACCTGTAAACCCCAGAGGTGGGGTAACAAGTCTGCAGACAAATAAACCAGACCTGTAAACCCCAGAGGTGAGGTAACAAAGTCTGCAGACAAATAAACCAGACCTGTAAACCCCAGAGGTGAGGTAACAAGTCTGCAGACAAATAAACCAGACCTGTAAACCCCAGAGGTGAGGTAACAAGTCTGCAGACAAATAAACCAGACCTGTAAACCCCAGAGGTGAGGTAACAAGTCTGCAGACAAATAAACCAGACCTGTAAACCCCAGAGGTGAGGTAACAAGTCTGCAGACAGATAAACCAGACATGTAAAACCGCATGCAACACTCAAGTTCTGGAACAACACCAGAAGTTCAGAAGAGGATAAACAACAAGGTCTTTTCACCAAAGTTTACAGCTGGTGAAGGCACAGAATAAGAAAAAAATAGAGTGGCATTTATTATTGTTCTAGGATATTAAGGTGTTGGTGGCAATGAAAGAGTTGATAGATTGGATTTTCTATATTTGTGGAGGATCAGCCTATGCATAGTTCAGACATTGTTAATGCCCTTAGAGATAGGGTGAGAAAAAGACAGAGTGGGAAGGAAGAAGAGAGACAGAGTGGAGGGACAACTGATTGTAAGGCTTTGGGGGCAGTGTGTCCACATCTCTGCTAAAAATATGAAAGCTGGCAGTAAAGAAAAATGCTTGTTATTAAATGTTGCCATTACAATTTATTTAATTATATAATATAAATAACATGTCATGGTAAATTTCTACAACCAGATAAATACACTGTCACGACAGTTTCTACAACTAGATAAATAAACTGACATGACAGTTTCTTCAACATGATAGATACACTGTCATGGCAGTTGCTATCAAAAATTGATCACACTTGGGAATGAAATGATAAACAGAATTCACAACACAATTCATGGAAACCCTTGTTGTAACTCACACAGAAGTTGGTATAAGTTAACTCCTCTATTCTGGGAAGCAATGTCTGATGTTGGATACGTCTGATGTGGGATGCAAAGTCTGATGTGGGATGCAAAGTCTGATGTGGTATGCAATTTCTGACATTGGTTGCAAAGTCTGATGTGGGATGCAAAGTCTGATGTGGAATGCAAAATCTGATGTGGGACGCAATGTCTGATGTTGGATGCAATGTCTGATGTTGGATGCAATGTCTGATGTTGGAAGCAATGTCTGATGTGGGATGCAATGTCTGATGTTGGATGCAATGTCTGTCTGATGTGGGATGCAAAGTCTGATGTGGAATGCAAAGTCTGATGTGGGATGCAAAGTCTGATGTGGAATGCAAAGTCTGATGTAAAATGCGATGTCTGATGCTGGTTGCAAAGTCTGATGTGGAATGCAAAGTCTGAGGTGGGATGCAAAGTCTGATGTTGGATGCAAAGTCTTATGTGGGATGCAAAGTCTAGGTTGGATGCATTGTGTAGCATGTGATGCAATGTGTGATCCAGCATGCAAAGTGTGGATATGTGATGCACTGTGTGGTGATGAATGTAATGTGGTGTGGGATGCAAACTATGGAGTGAATGCAATGCGTGGTATGTGGTGCAATGTGTGATCGGTCTGCAGTGCAGTGCATACAATGCAAACTGAGCCAATGTGATGAAATGTGTAGCATTAATTGTTGTGTGCTGTGGGTGGCAGTGTGTGGTGTGGGTGGCAGTGTGTGCTGTGGGTGGCAGTGTGTGCTGTGGGTGGCAGTGTGTGCTGTGGGTGGCAGTGTGTGCTGTGGGTGGCAGTGTGTGCTGTGGGTGGCAATGTGTGGTGTGGGATGCTAGGTATGGCTTGAAATCAATGTTCAGCATGGTATGATGCAGTATGTGATCTATGATATATTGTGTGATGTGGGATGCAACGTGTGGTATGTGCTGGAATATGTAATGCAATCTGTGACAATATGTGATTAATTAAGCAATATATATTGTGTTGTGCAATCTGTAGCATCATGTGCAATGCGTGGTACAATGTCTGATGCAATTTGTGACTACATTTTCCATTTTGTGACCAGCAATGATGTCAACATCATTCTCCTCTTTGTGAGCAGCAATGATGTCAACATCATTCTCCTCTTTGTGAGCAGCAATGATGTCAACACCATTCTCCTCTTTGTGACCAGCAATGATGTCAACATCATTCTCCTTTTTGTGACCAGCAATGATGTCAACATCATTCTCCTCTTTGTGAGCGGAACAAAAAACATCTTTATCTTTAAGTGAAACAAAGTTACAGTTTAGCAAATGTATCATGAACCAAAACTGTAATAATATTACTGGTCAAAATAAATTGGCATAAATATGGATTGCTTGAACATTACAACCTGGTATATATATATATATACCAAAAACAACAAGAACAATAACAAAACACAGTCACCGGCTGTAATCTCTGGCAGAAAGTTCTGGTTGTTTGTCCATTTCTGGACTTTGGTATTTTTCCAGAACTTGAGTTTTGTGTGCACATTCATTGTAAAGATCTAGTACGCAGACTGTTAGTTTCTTGCCTCTCAAGTGGATGCACTCTGGACTTCAGAGGGAACACCCCTAAACACACACCTCCTACAACATACTTGTTGAAGGGGGTGGGTGGGGGGAAGCCGGAGAAATAGGTTTAGTATTTGTTCCTCTAAAATGGGGCTCTGAAACCCACACAAAACCCCGTCTTGAATTATTATGAAGCATTAGAAGTAAAATTTTCCAGGTTTGTTTGAATGTCACAGAGAGCTGAAGTATTTTATCACAAAGTATTGGCTGAATTTAGAAATGGTTGGCAGAGAACACTTGGCAACTTTAACACACACATATGATTTAACACAAAATTGTCAATGAATCCAAAATTGATTCCCAAAATAGCAAATGAAATTTATACATATAAAGAAATGTATTTAGGAATTTTATGGAGGTATAACAATAATGTACAGACATACACTTTAGTGCAGTGTAGTGTGAATACATAATCACTTCAGCATAGTGTCTGTATTGTGTACAAGGTGTGTACAGACATGGATTTGTGTACAGTATAAAAAGAAGTATGTACAGTACAGTGCACAACTTATGCACACTCACTTCAGAACTGTAAAAACTGTGCACCTAGAGGAACTTTAGCACAGTGAATAAATTGTGTACACTCAGGAACTTTAGCATAAAGTAAATATTGTGTACACACAGAAACTTTAGCATAGGGTAAAAATTGTGTACATAGAGGTACTTGAGAATAGGTAAAAATTGTGAGCAAGGAGGAGCTTTTGCACAGTGTAAATAATTATGTGCACAGAGGGACTTTAGCACAATGTAAAAACTGTGTAAAAGCTGCTTATATACATGACATTTTTACAGTGTACAACTTGTGTACATAAAGTATATAATGCATCCATGCACTTTAATACATTTTACATTGAGTCAGGGGCAATGACAACAGCTCACAGATACCAGCTCCAAGCCTCATAAGTAAAATATCTGAGAAAGGTGGCCCAAGTGACAAGAAGGTTCAAAGTTCGCAGTAAGACAATACATCAGGATTTGAAACCCGGGCCTTACAAACTCGAGTGGATCAGTCACAGTTACGATAGTTTGGACATCTATGCCATTGACGACTGACCTACTCCAGCTTCGTCACAACACTGCAACCAGCGCCAGAAAGTGCAAACATACATTGCTGAATCTCCTCAAACATTTTTCAAACATTTGTGGATGCAAACTGGGACCTCTCCTCCAGCACTGAGCTATTCTACGACATTTCGTTGTTTCAAGTGAATCTCTTTTAAAAGCCATTTTGAAACCGTTACAGTGGCGCCACCTGTTACTGAAACAGGCTGGTAATGCTACACAGTGCAGAAAAGTCTTTAAGAAATCCTACTAAATTTACAAATTGCACACCGATACAGTATTTATATACATTTAAAAAAATTTTGGGCATTACTCTTTTTTTTTTAAAAACCATCCCTTGTACATTTCTGTGACAGGTCAGCTGTACATACTTGCATTCTGCTATCATTTTATGACAGAATCTGCTAAATAAAATAGACAGGAGAAAAGAAAAAAAAAAACATTGGTCAGGTAACACTAAATATATTTTATAAGAAAGAGCAAGGCACTTTTATGAATAAGCGTTTTGAAATGAAGACTTTTCTCTCACACTTCCCCAAACCTCACACTTCCCCAAACCTCACAATTATTCAACCATCCCAACTACATGACTCTCACAACCCCACAACCCTCAGTTCCATAACCCCTCACAATCTTCAACCTTTACAGATCCCCAACCCTCTCAGTCCCATAACCCCTCACAGCTCTCCAACCATCATAGTTCCACTACCCTCACAGTTCCCCAACCCTCACAACTCTCAAACCTTCATAGTTCCACTATCCTCATAGTTCCACAACCCTCACAGTTCCCCAAACCTCACAGATCCCCAACCCTCACAGTCCCCCAACCCTCACAACTCTCAAACCTTCATAGTTCCACAACCCTCACAGTTCCCTAACCCTCACAGTTCCCCAACCCTCACAACTCTCAAACCTTCACAGTTCCACTACCCTCACAGTTCCCCAACCCTCACAACTCTCAAACCTTCATAGTTCCACTACCCTCACAGTTCCCCAACCATCACAGTTCCCTAACCCTCACAGTTCCCCAAGCCTCACAGCTCTCCAACCTTCATAGTTCCACTACCCTCACAGTTCCCCAACCCTCACAATTCCCCAACCCTCACAGTTCCCCAACCCTCACAGTTCCCCAACCCTCACAACTCTCAAACCTTCATAGTTCCACAACCCTCACAGTTCCCTAACCCTCACAGTTCCCCAAGTCTCACAGCTCTCCAACCTTTATAGTTCCACTACCCTCACAGTTCCCCAACCCTCACAACTCTCAAACCTTCATAGCTCCACTACCCTCACAGTTCCCCAACCCTCACAGTTCCCCAACCCTCACAACTCTCAAACCTTCATAGTTCCATAACCCTCACAGTTCCCTAACCCTCACAGTTCCCCAAGCCTCACAGCTTTCCAACCTTTATAGTTCCACAACTCTCACAGTTTCCTACCACTCACAGTTCCCTTACCCTCAGTTCCCTAACCCTCACAGTTCCCTAACCCTCACAGTTCCTAACCCTTAATACTAACCCACTATTCCATAATCCTTACAGTTCCCCAATCATTACAGTTTCACATCAGATCTCATCATTCAGTTAATCATTATTTTCTGCATCTAAAACAAACCAATATGACTCGTAAGAAATGATTCCTAACAAAGAAATGAACCCAATTCCCAAGTCGTGCCACCAGAATACACATGTATATTTGCCAAAGGGCTGTAAAACAAACATCACATCCTAGTAACAGTAAATAAAATTTGTTCACTTAATATGTTTTCACCCCACAAGTGAATATATACAATAAATGTAACAGATATTGTTACTGCCATTCTTAACAGAACCAGCTACTCATTTCAGAATGCCTAACCCACATTATTCAGTTAAGGTTAAGAGGACTGACTTCATTGCATTGGGTTTAAATGCTTGTGCCTGCCAAGAGCGCTACACAAAGCACAGACACCATAGCTCTGGCGATGATCCCCAGGGGTCTCCATAAAAATTGCACTTATAAACCGAATGACGCAGCCGTGAAATGAACCCATGACCTTGAGAGCTTGAGGCAAGCAGCTTAACCAATTTGCGATGAAGATTCCCTCATTGAAAAGCAGTCCAGCAAATTTACGTCAGGTTCTGAATTTATTTAGCCATATTATGAAGACAAAAGCCACTGCTAGCCATCAAGCAATGGTTCGCAAACTGTTCCTTACCCACGATGCTAAACAGCAAAAGTGGAAATAGATGATGATGATGATGATGATGATGATGAAAAGGAGAAAGTGAGTGTGTTACGACATTGAGATGGTGGAAAAGAGAGGTAAGTGATGACCAGAAGAGAAGATGTTAACTAGTTTGGCAGTATGGCAAGAAGGATTATCTGTATCAGAAACTACCAGCACTCTGTCTGATGGTCTCCAGCAACTAGCTGCTTTCTAGGGAAAGACTATGCCAGATGGGATAAATCCCAGTTCAGTGAAGTTGATCTTTTTGGCTTCTTTCTTCTTCTTCTTAGCCCTCACAGGCGGTAAACTCTGGTTGTTCATATATTTCTGGACTTTAGTTTTGCTCCAGAGCTACATGCACATCGGTTTTACAGAGCTGCCTTATTTGTATGCACACCTATGGTAGATGCCCTCTGACTTCAAAGGAAACACGCTAAATTAGTCGACTTCTAAGACATGCTTGTCGGTGGGCAGAGGTTCTATTCATCCATTCTCCCCAAAAATATGGGGCCCTAGAACCTACAAGGGAACTCTTTGTTTAAAATCACAGCACAAAGATAAATGTTTATTTTTTAAAACATTGTTTAAAAGTTTCAGATCGGTCAAAGAATTAACAAACAAAAGGAAAAAAAAAGACAATGTGATTTTTGTATTTCAGTAATAATGATTAATGTTTAGTGACGTAAGATCTTGATGTAAACTCTGTAGGAACGCACCTGAAGAGACACCACTAAATGTGCTGCAGAAGATGAAAACTGCCTCTGCAGCAAAAAACCAGCAGTAAAAGTAAGTAAGTAAAGATCCTTTTTTAGGCTTTAGGCGCATTGGGCAAATGGGAAGAATCCCATATTTTTACAGACCAGTCGGCACTAGCTGGGTAATGTGGTCAGCATTACGCTGGCTGACTCTACTTTCCCAGGACAGAAATCCTGGTACCCATTTTAGGCTGGGTCGACCTGTGACGCCCCATACCATGATACGTGGTACGATGGAAATACAAGTAGGACTCACAACGCCTAAGCCACGGACACCGCTAAAAACCAGAAGTAATTTAGAGCAATTTGCAGGTAAAGTAAAATAAACAAATAGCCATGCATGAATGATGTTTAGTAATTCAGAGAACATAAATTGTAGGTGAAATGAAAATGTCTTTGCAGTGTTAACCTGCAGTAATTTATGGACTAAACCAGAGAACAATATAACTATAATGTCTTTGCACTGAACCCACAGGGGCATAGGAATAAAGGAAGGCCAAAAAACACATGAAGAAGGGAGCTGGAGAATGAAGATAGAAAGATGGGGAGTGGGGGTGGTGGGGACATGGGGAGAGCTGCATGCGATAGCAAAGGATAGAATGACTTGGCATGAGTTATTTGAGGGCCGATGCTCTACTTAACAGTAGTTAATGTAATGAGGTGCAATAATTTATAGAACATTAGCTGAAGTAAAAATATTCTTGCAGAGCTTTTTACTGGACAACGACCTGCAGTAATCTAAACAAGTAAAATTGTTGGTGATGTAATTAAAGAAAAACTCAGTAAATGCATGCTTTGGTCAAACTTCTATATAAGTGAAACATGAAATTACATAAAATTATATTCTTCTTCTTCTTCTTCTTCTTCTTCTTTTTTTTCTTCTTCCATGTTTATGCAAAGATCTAATTGCATTGTGCCCGTTTACATTTGCACATTTTTGCCTACATATCTGACTTCTGCAGGCAATTTGTTAACCGGGTTAGTCTTCCGGGAAATACAGAAAATGAAGCGTTTAAGTCACCAGACACAAGAATAGTATAAGTAAAATAATGAAATCTTTTTGCACCATCGCCATATATATGGTGCTTGACAAATATTTTTTTATTATAAATAACTGGCACTCTGTTGTTGATTTTGACACCATCATACTAGCCAATAGTATTTAAGGACAATTTCCTGGTACCCATTTTAGGCTGATTTGACCCGTGAACTCCCAGGTCTTCTTCTTCTTCTCTTCCACCTACCTCAGCGAGGTGTTTGAGGGAGATTTAAGGATAGTTTGTGCGCTTTTTTCAATGCATTATACAAACTAGTGTTCCCAGGTCAAAGGGGAAAATCCCCTTCATTGCAGTTTTGAATCCAGCTTTTTATACAAGAAAAGATCATCAATAAAACTTATGTATCCACATCAGGACACAAGCGTCATCCATCTTTGTTTCCCTTCTGGCCATGTCCAAATCACAATAACCATCTCCACCACTCACGACAATCACTGCATTACTGCTTGGTTTAGAAAAGTGTTTCCTGTCTGCAGTTCCACTTTCAGTCAATCTGCTGACACCACTGGTTGAGTGATCTCTGTGCGACTCTGTGATTCCACCAGTGGATTCGGCCTGTGACTCTATTTTTGGCACTGGTAAATCATGTCTGGATTCTTGACTGCTGCTGTGTGATGCTGGTCCTGATGATGATGATGATGATGTCATCAGCCATGATGGAGTGCTGATGTTTGACATCTGTGACGATACTCTGTTACTCCATCTTCTTGACTTTTCACCCATAAATTTATTAGTACCAGATTCACCAACATATCTAAACTCTTGACCACTGGACAGATCATCCAGCAAGGCTCTGTAGAGAATTCCCACTTCAGAAGGTTCTGCAGAGTTCAGATCTAAGTGTGACTGAGAATATACCTTCGATTTCAGCATGTTGCGATGAACTAAGTCTAAGGAAGGAGACAATGTTTTGCTCCGGCGATACGATTCTGATGATCTCCGTTTGTTTCTCAGCTGCACAGAGCTATCATCTACAGTTGTCCAGCTTTCATTTTTGTCTATGAAAGATTGCCTGTTTGAAACTGGCACATTCAAACCAAAATTTTCACCAGTGCCAGATAGCCCTACTGTTTTGGCTTGATCATTTTCATTCACAGAATTTGAAAATCTAGACAACACTTTTTGATTACTGTCAGATTCTAGAACATTCAGATTTTCAACATTTGTAATTTCTACAGACTCATCAATCCCTGTATTTCTCATTCTCTGATGTAATGTCTCAAGTTCGAGTCTTTTCCTTTCTAAATTTCGATGACTTTGTCTTGTTTCAATTGTAGACAATAACGAACTAGCTCTTTTCATTTCCACTACACCGGAAGAGCACTGCAAAAGATGGAGGAAACGCACTGGTCCCTTATGGGCATGCAAGGACAACTTTGGACTGCCTCTGTACAGTGGAACACCATCACTGAGGAGAAAATAATCAGCAATAATTTTTTTAAATTTTTTTTTATTGTATATCTCCAACTCTTCCATTTCTTTTTAATACATGACAAAGCAGATGTGGTCAAGGCGCTTTGGGAACAAGCAACGGAATTAGTAGAGAAACAAGATTATTATGGCATGGAGAGAATGGGGCACCTGGGTGTAACCAGAGGGTCTCTCCGGCTCACTACACTCAGAGGAAAGGTAAGACAGACATATAACCAGATTGTGACCAGTAACATCAGTACTGGAACTCTCAGCTAGCTGCTGAAGATGAGGTCGGAGCACACATGGGAATGCCCCGAGTGCTGTGATGTCAATTCATGAATTAACCCAACTCAATTCTATTTCTTCTTAGCATTCGCTGGCTGTAAACTGACAGAAAGATCCGGTTGTTTGTCCACTTCTTGATTTTGGTCTGGAGTTATGTGTGCACATCTGTTCTACAGATCTGACTTGTTTGTATGCAGACTACTGGTTCATTGCCTCTCAGGCAGATACTTTCAGACTCTGAAGCAAACAGCCCTGACCGCTCACCTTTTACAACATACTTATTAGAGGAGCAATGTGTCTATTCTTCTCCCATTCCCCCCAAATGGGGTCCCTGAACCGCCATGATTTATATCTCTATAAATTATGTAATAAACTATGCATGTCAAATGAAATGTTTGAGAATAAAGCTGTCAAGTCGATCAAAATATAAAATCATACAACGCAAATGAGAGATAAATAATATACATAACTATGATATATCTTTTTCTTTTTCTTCTGTGCTCACCCTTAAAAATATGGTTGTGCACTGAGTTGTGGTTTACACACAGGCTATAATATCTGCACCTTTTGGCCAAACACATCTTATTTCAGCTAATTCTTAATTTATCAGTTTTTACTACATGCTGTTTATGTGACAGTAGTTCTGCCCCCTTTCCCCCTTTCCTGCAGAACCCGTACAGGAACAATGAAATATTAAAATATACATAAACCAATCACAGTTTACAACAGACACCCAAAAAAAACCAAGATAAAACATATATTTTAAAAATAATCAAAGATTTTGAAGAAGAAAAACACACACATGGTAATAAGAATTAAAAACATGCCCACACTAATGACACTAACCTTAATCTTGGTAAGGGCACGGTCAGCATGACCCCACAGCTTGTTCCAATCCATAGGAAACCTCGACTGACAGCAAGAGCAGTCACTGCAAGGTTTTCAGACCCTCCAGTTATGGTCCACGATTTTTCTATGTGTGTTTGTTGAAACAAGCAAAATGTATTATTAAATGTTTAAACACAAGGTTTGTACTAGCATCTGGCATGTCTAACAACTGCTGAAACAAATTCCCTGTACCTAGATGTGTGTTTTTACTGGTCCGGTTCTATAAAATATGTCAAATGAAAAGTTATAATTCAGTAACAAGGGACTGAGAGGTGCCAAACCACGCACACACAGCAGGTATAGCAGGTCCACAGCCCATGCCGAACATTTACTCATTTTTAAAAGCAAAACTGATGAAAATCTGTTAAAGCAGGTGAAGGATTTTACAAATCTGGGAGCCATTTTTTCAGAAGACAGAAGAATTAATAAAGAAATCCAGCAAAGATGCAATAAAGCCAATCAAGTTTAAGGCCAAATGGCACCAATTTTGAAATGCAATGTAACAACACTGTAGAGAAAAGGTGGAGCTGAGAGAGGAAAAAGTTAAGAGTGATATAAATAATAGAATGCCAAACTAGGGTTGGATAAAGAAAGAGTAAGCGGCAATCATAGCACTGTCAGCAGTACAGTTAGTTATAAGAACATATTAACTCCACTCCAGTTAATTATGATATGGACATCAACCTAGACAAAACAGAACTGATGATTTTCTTCAGAAAAGTTAGAATTACCGATTTCCAAACTGATGAACACCAGTTAAAACAAGTGAAGCGTTTTACATATCTGCATTTTTTTTTTTCAGAAGATGCAAGAATAAATACAGAAATCTAGCAAAGATGTAATAAAGTTAATCAAGTTTTAGTCCAAACAGCACAAATTCTGAAGTGCAAGTATATTAATATGAACACTAAAAGAACATTGTTCAACACAATATTCTTACCAATGCTATGCTATCAATGTCAAACATGGACACTGTTTTCAAAAGACAGAAGAAAAATAGTCAAGACAGAAATAAAATATTTACGTAAGATCGGCTTAGGAATGATGATATCAGCAGGAAAGTCAGCACTGAAGCAATACTAAACTTTATAGGTAGAAACAAATCAAATGGTTTGGCCATGTAACAAGACTGGTATCAGTCAGGGCACCACAGAAAGCAATGTTATACAGATACAGCCGTAACAGACCCAGAGGTCGACCACGCAGAAGATGGAATGCAGAAATATCAGAGACACTGAAAAGTACTTTACACGAAACGAACAGTAGTGCCTGTTTCAGAGATCTCTTCCTGCCCCGATGCTGCGGGGCATTCCAGGAGTAGAGAAAAGAAGAAGAAGACTGATTTCTCCTTCGTCTTCTTTGTTCACCTGCTGTAAGCTCCTGTGGAAAGTTCTGGTTGTCTGTCAATCTGGACTTTGGCTTTGTGCCAGGGCCTGAGTTTTGCGTGTACATGTTTTACTGGCTATTTTGTGCAGTTGGGCAGATACACTCTTGACTTTGAAGGAAGCCTACAATTAGTCGACACATATGACATGCTTGTCAGGAGGCAGTGGGTCTATGATTGTTTTTCCCAAAAGGGGACCCTGAAACCCTCAAGGGGAAATTACTGATTTGAGAATTTGCATCAAAACAATCCAGGTATACCCATAGGCGCTCCGTCTCCCTTTAAAAAATCTTGTTTATGTTTATTCAACAGATCAACACCATGGCACACGGGTGTAACCCTTAAGTGCTCCGTTCTACTTGTAACTCAAGTCTAGGTCTGAAGAATCTCAGCGCAGATGGACAGTATACCTCGAGACCACTAATCACCCTGGCAAATATCTTAAAGTGTAGATGCTAACTGTTCCTGTAGTACACTGATTACAAACTTGTCATTCTCTTCCTCCCATACATCCCTCTTTGCCAGATACACACTTAATTGCTCACTCACACATTCTTACAACTTTTATTTTATACTGCACAAGGCCTGTCAAAACATCTTCGCAGTCATCCCTATCAAAAGCCTTGATAATGTAGGCAAGACATTTAATTCAAAGTCAGAGTGCATCTTTCTATGCGACAAGGAATAAATAGTCTGCACTCACATAAATGAGATTTGTAAAATGGATGTACATGCACCAATCAAGTCTTAGAACAAGACCAAAATTCAGAAGTGGATGAACAGCCAGGATTTTTCACTGGAGTTTATTGCAAGTAAATGTGAAGAAGCAGAAAAAAAAGAAGAAGAGAAAGAGGAAGAAGAGGAGGAGGAGGAGGATGAAAAGAACACGGACAATTAGGAAACAGAGAGATATTATGACAAAGAATTCATTCAAACGTTCACCACTAACCTGTTATTATCCGACTGACGAAGTTCCCAACGCTTATTTCCTGCAGGTTTTCCATGGTTTCCAGATGAAAGAGTTTGATGACGGAGTGGCCGCAAAAGGATACCCAGATTCCGACGCCAGACTTGACCACGTGGTCAATGTTGGATTCATCGCTGACTTGTAACACAGAGACTGACTGAAAAATAGTCACATAGAGAATAATAGCCAACAGGAAGCAGCCCAGATGTTTTGAAAGAGGTCAAGGCTGGAAGACAACTTTAGACAAACATTAGAAAGAGACAGTCATTATTTTTTGGGTCAAATTATGTTAACTCTTTGAGCCCCAAGGAACTTATCATATGTTCATAAGTTCCTAAATAGAAGCCCAATGAAAGCAAGATGCGCCGATTTTACGTCTCTTTTGACTACCCCTTGGGCCTCTGTTGCTAAATCCCCTGGGACTCAAAGAGTTATGAGGGAAACCAGAACATGTTGTGACTACTGAAAAGACCTGTGGAAAGAGAGACGGAGGAAGACAATGCAAGAAGATTCTTGACAGCCTTTTGTCGTGGCACGGGAGGAATGTCAACACACGAAATGATACATGCAGCTGCAGATCGCACATTGTGGAGAAGCAGGATCATCCATTCCAGACGGCAGGGCACATGATGATGATGATGATGATATAACATGTGACTCGTAGTGATCCAGTGAGAGTTGTCACATTTAAATTATAAAATTTGACCTTCAGAATGATGTAATGAAATCTGTCACATAAAGTATAACATTTGACAAAGGAATAAGGTAGTGAAATTTGTTATACACAGTATGTGTCACATAAAGTGTAACACTGAAGGCATGGTGAAATTCATCACATAAAATAAAATATAACATTGCACTGGGGGATTATGCAATAAAAGCTGTCACACAAAGTATAATATAAAGCCTTTAACCAAGTTAATAAGCTAAACTATGAATTTAAAAAAAAATGCTACCAGCGAGAGCATACAACATACAAATGCAGAGGGAGACCCAGAAAAACATGGATTAAAGGAGTGAAAGATGATCTGAGATTTCACAAAATAACAGCAATCCAAGCAACTGGTGCCTTGGCTCAGCTATCATTTACTGATTTATGAATTGACATCATAGCTCATCGAGCATACCAATAGATGCTTTGTTCCCCACAGCAAATATGTTAAGGTGTAGATGCTAACTGTTCCTGTAGCACACTGATATACATGTCATTCTCTTCCTCGAACAGGCCCCTTCTTGCTGGACCCACAACTAATTCCTCATTTCATTTGACCTCATGTCTTCTATCAGCATTCATTCAAAAAAGCATCTTTTAAAATGGCCCAATGGCAAAGAGCAATACTGACAAAAGATGAGAAGGTGTCAGCTAAAATTCATTATCTAAATGCTACTTTGAGCTGATTGCACAGGATGGAATAGAATGAACGAATTACCTACCAACTTTAAGTGAAGTACAAACAGCTTAATAGAGGGATAATGAAACATTACATGACAGAGTCATCATCATATAGCAGGTCCTTTGCAGAACATCGCTCTTATAACGGTCTGCCTGAAAGATACTCTGTCTCTAACTAGCTCTCCCTCCTCATGCATTTTTTTACCCAAGGTGTCATTTATATCCTCTGCTCATCTTAATGCTGGTCTCCCTCTTTCCTGGTACCATGCCTTTTGTTATTATTTTTTCTTATCCGCTATCGTACATGATATGACCAAAATACTGCAGTTTCTGAGACAAAATGCTGTTCACTGACCAAGCTAATCTCCCTCAATGTTTGCATCTTTTAGGATGTCAGCATTTGTTTTTTTCTTTTTCAATGGTATACTGAGAATCTTTATACAGCATTTCAGATCAAAAGCTCCTATTTTCTTACTTAACTCTTTGAGTCCCAAGGAACGCATCATATGTTCATAGGTTTCTACCTAAAAGCCCAATGTACGCATGATGTGCCGATTTCATGACTCTCTTTACTACCCCTTGGGCCTGTGATGCTAAACCCCCTGGGACTCAAAGAGTTAAGGACTGCAAGATAGTCTATGACACATCTACATGTTGCTGCATGGAAGATGTGGGCTCTTAACATCTTTACTCTGACCTCCTTCTTGGTGCTTAACCATAAACTTGTAATGCTGTTTAATCATGACAGAATAATGTTTTCAAAACTACCACATAACAATATTTAACTGAGCAATGCACTGAAAACCGTCACCTAAATAACACAAAACATTTTGAAGTCAGCAGTGGATCAGGACAACAGAAGTTGGGGTCAGATGACTGAAGTTTTGGTCCCACAAACATATACTAATACAAAAGAAACACAACTGAGTAAGCAACATAACACAAGATAGGATGAGACCAGACAGGATACAAGAGGATGGGATAAGACAGGACAGGATAGGGCAGCATGGAAGAAAATGGGATGGTAGAGGACAGGAGAAGTGATAAGGTTATGGCATAGATTCTAGAGACAGATAATAATACAACAATATAACTGAGACAAAATTCAAGAAAAGATGATGCCGGATAGTATGAGACAGGATTGGATGAGATGGACAGTACAAAAATGACAGGATGAGAAAGGAAAGAAAACAATGACAGGATGAAACAGGAAAGGACAAGACAGACCAGGGTGGTCCAAAAAAGGATGGAAATAGACAAGACAGGATAGGGTAAAAGAGGGCCTGATGAGACAAGATGGAATGAGTTAGGACAGGATAGAACTAGACAAGACAGGTCATACGGGATGAGATAAGACAGGAAACAATGAGACAGGACGAGACAGGACAAGACAATTCAGGACAGAAGTGACAGGTTAAGACAGGAAAGGACAGGAAAGAACGAGACAGGACAGGAGAAGTTAGCATGCAGCAAGTCACAGCATCATTTCCCCAAAGAGATGACAGTACAAGACGAGGCATATACCTCCACCTGCAAGCTGTCAATCTCCAGCTGAGACAGTCGGCTGCCACAGCTGACCCACATGTACTGCTGATACACAAAGTGCAACTTCACACTGGCCGTGCCGACACTCAGAGCTGTCGGGCTGGAGATGTTCCAGCTCCCGTCTGATATTAAACAGAACAAACAATCAATTCTAACATGAAACCAACAAAAAATCAGTTCCAACATGGGACAAAGCAAAATAATAATATCTGAGATCGCTTATAATTTCCCCAAAGGTAAATTACACAATTCCCTGTGTGGGGAAAACAAGGTAAATTACACAATTCCCTGTGTGGGGAAAACAAGGTAAATTACACAATTCCCTGTGTGGGGAAAACAAGGTAAATTACACAATTCCCTGTGTGAATTCTGAGGCCTCATTGTCAGGGTAAACAAGGTAAATCACACAATTCCATGTGTATGTTCTGAGGCCTTATTGTGGGGGAAACAAGGTAAATTACACAATTCCTGTGTGGGTTCTGAGGTCTCATTGTGGAGAAAACAAAGTAAATTACACAATTCCATGTGTATGTTCTGAGGCCTCATTTTGAGAAAAACAAGAATTAACCTACTGCCTCCCTAACAAGCATGTAGCAAGAGTAAACTAATTGGGGGGTTTCCTTCAAGGTCAGAGTGTATCTGCCTGAAAGGCAAGGAACTAACAGTCTGCTTATAAATAAGTCTGATTTTTAAAATGTATGTGCATGCAACACTCAGGTTCTGGACCAAGTCAAAAGTCCAGCGGTGAATGAACAACCAGAACTCTCCACTGGAGTTTACAGATGGTAACGCAAAGAAGAAGTATAACTACACAATCTGATTATCCTTATTTCAAAAGCACACTTAAAATACATTTAACTTAACAATCTATACCCCTACAAGCTGTTGCAATTGATGCAGTCTATGAAATGTAAATAACCAAACTTAATTGACAAACATAAATATCGAATATCAAAAGAAGAGAAAAACTAAGGAATTAAACTGGATATTGCTGATAAAAATTACTACAATCAAAATTAGTTCTGGCAGTAAGCATCAACACAATCAGTAAACTGACAAAAACCAAAAAGTTAAAAAGGTCATAAAAGAAAACAATTACGAACGGCAGAATTACGTTGTAACAAGGCCTTTCTCAGCATTTCTTCTTCTTCCCATTCTCCATTTACCTCAGTGACAAGTAGGGGGACAGGTCCTTTGCACTGTGCTTTGAAAACTGTGAATTCGGATGAAGACTGACTTTTAGTTCCAAATCTCAAATTTTTTTATTTTTTTTTTCAGAGATCCCTCAGAATCACTGATGGAGCTACAGTGTTCATATCATGCCTTGCCCAATGTTTTCAGTAGACCGTCAGTGGCTGTGTGGAGAGACTCAAAGCCATGCGGAATTAAGCCCGGTGACATAAAGTCAATCCACTTGGCTCAAAACTACTTTAAAACAGCTACAGCAAGTCCAATAACTCACTATTCTACGAAATGGAAAAGAATGGTACAGACTATATGAAGAACTATGTGTTGCATGTAAGACAGTTAACTCAAATGACCTGGTTCACGTGTGAAGATGGTTAGAATTCCAGCTGTAGACCCACAGAAAAACTGCTCATCCACAAACTTGATGGACACTGTGGTGTGTGAGGCTGGGATGCTGGTCAGTGGCTGGCGTCGGACACCATCTTCACTTGTTAATGGGAAGATGAGGATTCTGAAGTCAAGAGTTTAAAAATATATAAATGATTAGTGATCAGTGAGGACCAGTATCACAACACTCCCGACAGATACATAGGTGCTCTGATCTTCTCCTCAACAGCTCAACAAGAGGAAAATGACTGATCACACCCATTCTGTATTGATTAACCAGATGCCATGTGCCCTTGGTGAAATTTCATTCCTGGCTACTTTAGGCTGCACCCCCATGTCCACCCAACCTGGATAAGCATACTAAGTCCTGCTTGTTGTTGTGATCTTCTTTGTGATATGCATCTCGCAGGGCATTGAATTACATCATTCCTGTCCAGTGCCAGGCCAGTCATGGTAACCACTTTGTCTGCCAGATAATCTGCATGCTTACTGCCTTCAGAGCCTGCATGACCCGGCTCCAAAAAAAAAGGGTTAGGCGAGTTATTTGTGATGCATTTAATGAGAGAATCCATTCCTGTCTCATGAGGCCGGCCTAAATTACCTTGAGCATATTCATTCTGGTAGTCTTAGTTTCAGCTTCATAGCAAACGGGTCACCCCATCTTTGCTCCGCTCCTGTGCCAATGAAAAACACACAGAATGTTTATCACAGTTCCTTGTGGAAAGATTGACAGACTGCTGTCTCTGTATATCTAGCATACACACGCATTAAAGCATACGGTAGCCATCCGAAGTGCTAACATAAACAGTCCAACATTAGAAATGCAGTTCATCACTGATGGTAGCAGAAGCCACCAACAGATTAGCAGTTGCCCATGCAATCAATTTTAATCACATACGGGCACACCAACATTGCGATAACAGGCACCGCGGTATCGCCATTTTCTTAATCTACAATTCACACCACCACGTTGGTCACAGTTGAAAAAACATTCCAAATTAAATCTGCAGCTCACAGTGTCACGCTATGCATTCAACTCAGAAGCTGGGCGACGAAACAATATCCAGTCTACAAATGGAGCAAAAATGCATCGGCCACCGTCCGGCAGAAGCAAAAAATGTGCCTTGGCTCCAAACAGTGCCCCTGCCTAGAGTCCATTTTGACCGGAAGCATATTCACTGAATCGCTCAGTATGCAGGCATGTGTGAATTCTTGAATACCTAGCCATGTCTCTGCCTTGTTGAAGTCATTGTCTTTCTTGTGAGGTTGCTGGCTTAACAGCAAAGGCACCATGCATTCTCTTTGAGTTTTTCCCTTTGCCCTCACAGTGACCGCCCATGTACTTCGCTTGCCCAGGGTGACTAATCCATCTATGTAAAACACAGCACCATGGACATTTGTGTTCTCATCAGTCAGCATTTTGACTAAAGTCCACTTTGCCAGGGATCTGGTCTCTGCAACTTCTGTCGAGGGTGATATGGACCATGATAGTGACATCTGAAGTAGTTGGCAAATGTACGTATTAACCCATTCATTTCCTAGATTACTGTCTGGAAAATATCAAATCTGCTGGATGGCATCCTCTGCACGACCCATCTAAGATCTGCCTCTTTTGAGTGGGTTTTGTTTTGGGTGAAATATTTCAGTGTGGAACCGGTGTCACTGGTCTGATTTCAACTTGAGGACAGCAGTATATAAATGATATTATGAATGAATGAATACACAAGTCACAAACTCTGGCCCAAACAAACCGTGAGTGGTCTGTGATTGGACATTCACTGATAAATGTTAACCTTTGAGATGGGTTAGTCTAAGCAGGAGGAGAGTTAGGTTTTCCTCTTGTATCTATATGTTGGTGACGGACACATACACAGTGTGTTTTTCTGAGCAACTGCGAATACTCTGGCATTCATAGTAAAATTTTAACACTTCTGAAACCACTGCAAGTAGCATGCAGTCTCTCTCATGTAGGGATGTAGGCTGAGCCTGTAGGGTGGGGGAGGGGCTTAATGACAAAAGTGGAAACTGATGATGATGATGATGATACTGATGATAAAGTTAAATTAAAATGTTTCAAGACAAAAAGATCGATTTCATTTCATCGGGTTACATGGCTCATGTTTCTCTCTGTAGAATGGCTAGCAGCCTACCAAGAGCACTACACAAAACACAGACTTCATAGCTTTGGAAAGAATACCCAGCAAGCTCCATAAAAGCAGAGCTCATAAACCAAATTAAATGCTGAATTAAGAAAAAACATCATAGCACAAGGGACACTCCTAGAAGCGTTCTGTCCCCATCTTCAGCAGCAAGCGAAGAGTTCCAATTCTTATGGTACAAGTAAATGTCTGTGACTGTATATCTGTCTCGCCTTTCCCTTGAGTGTAAAGCATCGGCCACATCCCCTGCTAACTCCTCGCAGCACCACTCTCCTCAGACCATAATGACCTATCTGTGCCTCTGCACTGTTCACTCTCCCAAAGGTCCCTCACATCATCATGAACGAAACAAAAGAGTATAAAAAGCGAAAAACCCACGACTTTCCCAGTGCAAGGCAAACAGCTTAACCCCTTTGAAACAAAGATCCCCTTAAAAAAAAAATAGATAAATGCAACAATACAATGTTTATGTTCCACTCACTCATTTTGGCTTGTGGCCATCCAAACAGTATCCTCGGCAAACAGCAACTTCCCTGGCTGGGTCACCTGACCACATCCTGGAACTAATTCTACGGCCAGTATGTCACTACCGCAAGCTCTGAAACAGACCAATACATAAGTGAACTTGGGGAAAATTTCAGTTTTAATTTTAGAAAAGTGTGTTGAATAATTTTTGTCAGTACCAAAGAACGTACCTTATGTTAATTAGTTAGCCAATACAAAGTATACATTTTCAACTCATTTTTTTCAGTCCCTCTGTAGCAACATTATATAACAATTGCTGCGTTAACGTCTTCTGCCTCCACATTTTATTAGTCAAGCTATTTAAGGCTCAAATACTGATCCTCTTATATATACACACAATTTTTACACAACCTTCTTCAAAACTCTTCTGTAGACAATCATGTACACAACTCTTATGTACACAGACTGTTCTGTACTCAACGGTCTACAAATCTTCTACACATTAGACATATAGGGCTGGACCTATATTGTAAAGATTGTACTTGGTGAGCCACTCGGTACTTAGTGGGTGATGTTGTGAGCATCATACCGGTCGCCTTTACTTCCCAAGACTGCATCTGGTACCCACTCAAGTCTGGGTCGACAAGGAAGCCAATGTCATTTTCTTTAAAAAGTCCGGCTCCGTAATGACCTGAACCCAAGACCTTCCGATCCACAAGTGAGCATCTAGTCACTACACCACGGCGTCTTCCCTATGTACAAAGCTCTCAAGTAAATAACTCTGTACACGCTCTTTTGTAAACAATTCAGTACACAACTGTATGGCTCTTATGTAAACAACTGTATTACAACTCTTCTATAAATAATTATGTACGCAACTCATTTGTACACAACTCTTCTGTATATATTTCTGTATAAAACTCTTCTATAAATAACCCTGTACACAATTCTTTGGTACACAACTTTGTACACAAGTCTTCAGTAAACAACACTTGTGTAAATAATTCTTATGTATACAACTCTACACCAGATTTTTATCTCAACTGGCGCACTCTCTCTCTCTCTCTCTCTCTCTCTCAAAACAAAACTTACAAATCCTAAAGCCCAGTGACAATCCCAAGGGTTCTGAAACCAACCCTCAGAGCATAAGGCAAATGGCTTAACCACTTCACTACAGAGAGGTTTTATGACAATCAGTATACATAAAAAGCTTTGATAGTAAACTAGGCAATGAAGCCATGCTGGTTCTTCTTCTTCTCCATCTTATTCCGATTCTTTTTCTTGTTCTTCTTCTTCTTCTTCTTCTTCTTCTTCTTCTTTTGCGTTCACTCCTGAAATGGCAGTAGTCACTTTGTGTTTAGTTTAATAATTAGACTGCAATATCTGTGCTATTTTGGCCAACACATCTGATTTCAGCAAGCCCCTAACTGGTTCCCTGTTACAACATAATTGTTAGGTCAGTTCTTGTTTTCACCAAAACGGGGCACGGGAATTCACAAGGAAAGCCATGCTGGTAACTTCATCATCACCATCATCGAGCATTTTTTTTGCGGGGGGGGGGGGAACTTCCATGGGTAATGCTTCTCTAAATCTTGAGACCTCTAAAAACATGTAGTTTGTATTGTGACATCTTTCCATCCCTGTTCAAAAGACTGTCAAGAATCTTCTTCTTTAAAGTCTTCCTCTCTCTTTCTATTTTTTTTTTTCTATTTTTTTAATATCCAGAAACCATGAGTTGTTACCTTTTTGGCATGGTACTATGGATATTGCAACCCTTCGGCTTTGATTCCATGATAGATACCCTAAATCTGGGAGAAATATGTCTTTTTTTCCAATCCCCGGGTGTGAATCTTTTCTAATGGTTTCCACTTTTAATGCGGCTAACGATCTGTGATTATAAACTGTGCTTGTGTCAAGACAAGAGACGCCATATACAGGAGACAGTAAATAAGAGAAGGACCCTTTCTAGGATAGTGGCGCATCTAGCTCATGTTGCTACATTCACATTTTTTATAGACCATCTGGCACTTAGTGAGCGATGTGGTCAGCATCACACTACCTTTACTTCTCAGGACATTACCTGGTAACCATTTTAGGATGGCTCGACCTAGCAGCCAAGTTCAGTTTTGAGAAATCCACCTCAATGTGGATTCGAACTGAAGACTTTTGGATTGGCAGGTGGGCATCTTGTCATTACACTACAGGGGTTCCCATCACACAGGAGGCCAACAAAGAATAATTAGCCAACACAAAACTGGTTTCATCGGTTTCATAAGCCAATTCATAATAAGGGATGTACTGCTATTACCCAATGTATGAGATGATCTCATGTATCAGACGCACCTAGATTTTGGGACCGGGATTACTTAAAGATCTACCACTATTGCACACGGCTTTTAGACCCTTTATTTTGGGAAAATAAGTGGGTCTTATACTTTGGGACCCAGATCTGTGAAGATGCATGAACACCTATGACAGCTGGCAAGGCACTTGATGATGATGATGATGATACTTGGGTAAATACGGTGCTAAGGATTCAAGCGCTTATGGACTAAATGGTATGATGTGCAGCATGCATGATCTGTCAATTAACCCAACAGTGTGGCATGTAAGTTGTAATGTCAATATTAATACAAATGCCAGAAGAAACATACAGGAATTCGGGTCATACCTGAATGACTCCACGAGAGCTGGCTTTGAGTTGTGTACGGAAAGGATTGACACCTGCCCATGTGCAGGTGTGGATGAACATACCCACAGGTGTTGCAGGCCTAGTCCACTGGCAGATCTCTTCGAGTTCAGGTAAACAGAGACAGCACATTTGATCTGAGACGAAAACATGACCAGGTATGCTGATAACATTCATGATAAATAAACAGGTCATTTAAACAGAAAGTAAAGCATCTGAAATGAAATGCAAGAGAAAAAAATTCTTAGAATACTGTGGACCAAGAGGAAGAAAAATACAGACATCCTACATGATCTAAACATCAAGAAGAATTGGCTCATAAACAGCATCGTGTCCTATAAGCTGACGGATTTTGGATATGTTAAGAGTCACGGTGGCCTGGAGAGAATAGTGATGGAGGGCATAGTTTCAGGAAAAATGAGGCAGAGGTCAACCTCCTTAAAGGTGGATACAAGACATTGAAGATGCACTGGCTATGAAAGCACACAAGGCTGGAGAATTGGCTACAGCAAGAGAGACTTTCAGGCGTGCTGAGGCAAAAGCAATGTTCTGTAAAGGACCCGCTGGATAATGGAAAAAAAAAAAAGTAAAAGATCCTTTTCACGCTAATGACACAACGGTGACAGACTCATTTTTTTAAAGAAAATTTTGTATTATTCAAACAGTCAATAAACCTGATTATTAAAATAATCAACAAACCTGACTATTAACAATTAAAAGACCAACTATACAAACATTACAACAACCTGGACTATTCAAACAATATACAAATTTGCCATTCAAACAATCAAAAGTAATGATTTTTCAAACAATAACAAACTAACTGTTAAAAAGAACTGACTTTTCAAACAATTATTTAAAAAAACTAACTATAAAAACAATCTAAAAGCCTGACTATTCAAACAATAAAAACTGACTATTCAAACAATAAACAACAAACTATTCACAAAAATAAAAACCAACAATTAAAACAATACAAATATGGACTATTCAATCAATAAATGAAAGTGACTACCAAATAATCAATAACACTGTTGAAAGTATGTCTATGTTTTATTGCCCACAAGGAAAATAACATAACTCACACTGGTATAATTTTTGGGCACATCTACAGGAATTTGTTTCAAAAAGTATGCTGGCACAACGTCAAAGTCACCACCATCACTGCCAGAAGTGCCGTCCCAGGCCAAATTATTGGATTTGTCCGAGGCCAGCTTGGCCATCAGGAAATCAATACACCAGTCCAGCTTGAGGGCAGGTGTGGCCATTTGTAACACACGGTGTGGTTTGTCTAATCTGTTGTCAATGACACACAAATGGTGTTGAAAAGTTAGGGGTGTTTATGTTTTTTAGCCACTTTGGCAGGAATTATGACACTGAGGATACAATCTTATCTTAGATATGTTTATAATGTAGGAAGGCAGTTTAACTAGGGAAAGGAGAGGGGAAGAAGATGTTTGAGGGTGTGAGAAATGATGCACACATATGAGGAGTAGAGTACATGTGGGGGACAGTGTACATGCATGGACAGTGTTTATTTGTGGGGCAGTATACATGTAGAGGATAGTGTACATGTTGGAGACAGTGTTTAAGTGGGGGGCAGGGTACATGTGGGGGACTGTACATGTGGGGGACTGTAAATGTGAGAGACTGCATGTGCGAGGGACAGTGTATATTTATGGGATAGTTAACATGTCAGAGAGTGTACATGTGGGGATAGTGTACATGTGAGGACAGCGGAACAGTACATGTGGGGATGGTCAGTTTGGAGACTGTGACATTATGGGTGACTATGGCATTGTGTGGGACTGTGTACATGTGGCTACAGTACATGTGGGTACAGTACATGTGGGTACAGTACATGTGGAGTTCTATGCACATGTGAGGCACTGTATTTGTGGACAAGGTAAATGTGAGGGGCAGCTGATATGGGGCAAGTAGGGGGGGGGGGGGGGGGGGGGGTGGGTTGACAATGGGTAACACTGCATGTACTTGGGACAGTGTAAATGAAAGATAAACATATTTTTTTTAAATGCAAAATACAGAGCAAGAAATAACAATAATGAACAAAGAAAAACAATGAACAAAGAAAGAAAATCAATGAGCAGAAAGCAAAAAAACAAGGAAAACCAGAACCCATGAAGAAAATGTACACAAACCTTGCAGTATCTTCAAGGACAACTGTGCAACTATTAACCAACCGTAGCTGCTCTTCTTTTACTTGAATCATCTGCTGCAGGTCGTTGGATATTTCATGGATTAACTCCTCTCTTAAACCCTGCATGTCAACAACAACAACAACACAAATTTAAAGTTTATACCTTTTCGCTGCAAAACCGACACTTGAGCTAACAGCATTCATGTTGTTTGCACCTGCGCAGAAGCTCATGGGGCCTGAGAATGATTGTATTTGCTAAAAATTGCCCTTTGGTAGGGTTTTCTTGTGAAAAAATTGCTTTTGTGAAGAAAATTTGACATCAGAATTTCCCATTCATTCATTGGCACCTTTCTGACTTTCTAGACAGCCGTGTTATATGGTGCTGTGAGGGGGCATGGGACTTACAGTCAGTGGCAATGGCGAGTGTGACTAGCAAGACCCGCCTGCATGAAGGAAAGTCTTCCAGTTACAGCATGGGATTTCAGGACCGTTGCTGTCAACTTTTGTGTTTGGTCTGTTTCTTCTCAGATGCTCAGCTCTCATTCTTTCTGCAGTCATTTCTTCCTTCATTCTCATTTCCTTCCTGGTATGCCCCCTCCACACAACACGGTCCATGGCATTTTGTTCCTCCGAGTCCACCTCAATACCTGTATCATTCATGTCCCACTTGCACACATCTTTATATCGTAGTAGAGGTCAGTCTCGACATCTTCTACCCATCTTTAATTCCCTATAGAGGATGCCCTAAGAAACAGAATTTGCCATTACTAACCCAGCTACCGTGTCATGGGGTCAAGAATGGGTCATAATATAATTTTTTCAAAGCTCAAGGAACTGTAACCCAGCTAATTCTCTGCTGCATCCAGTCTTTACTGATTACTTTTCTTATTCCGTATGAAATTTAATACTGTTTTGCTACACAATCGAAACTTTCTCTCTCTCTTGCGTGTGCGTGCGTGCGAGAGAGCGAGAGAGAGGGAGAGACCTATGTAAAATGGTTATTGTTTTACGGATTTTTCCTAGAATTTCCAAAACATGGGTCAATGACTTTGATCATTTTTTCCTAGGTCACCATGGTGACAAGGCTGAGTATAAATCATTGGATTATTTCATGGCACAAGATAGGACATCTTGTCTTAAGCTGGTTGAGAATAGAATGAATGATACAACTAAAGTAATTTTGCTAGGCTGGACACATTTGCCCGGGTCATCTCAGCTTAAAATATGTACCAGGTAATGTCTCAGAAGAATGTGAAAGCTGCTGGCATAACTATGACCACTGAGTGATGAACATTCTATAAAAATATGAGTTAAGCATAATACGTATGATGCATTTTAGCATGAAAAAAAATGGTACTTTACTTTTACTTACTTGTGTGCTCATTTTTATGTACCCTACCATATAGAATTTTTATCTAGGATTCAGTTTATATTTTAGGAACACTCCTTGAATTTTTCCTCTGCCTATCTTGTTTTTCTGCCATTTATTTCCAAATAGAGTACAGTGCCTCAAGCAAGGTACAGCAACCCATCTTATCCTTTTTTATCTCAAGCTCATAATATGCCCTCCGTATCTTCTTTACTTCTGTCACTGTCTTTTCTTTATGTGCATTTTCCTTTGTCTTCCTTTATTTCTGTGTATGTCTTTGTGGAAAGGCTAGTAAAAATGTTTAACAATTTCAAGTTTCTAGAGTACAAGGGTTCAAATTCCACAGTGGGCAGTTTATGCTTAAAAAAAAAGTAACTGCTCTCAAGGTTTTCAGACAGCAGTATGACAGTTGCACTGTGGAAATGATTAGGGTCCCGCCCCATAACACTACCGAAGACAGCATTGGGGGCACTGTAGCTAACTGCATGATCCTCAGTATTGGGGTTTAATTTCTGCAACAAGCGGTAAATTTTTGAAAAAATACGCTCTTGTGGTTTTGAGACAGGGCTACAAGA
The DNA here is from genome assembly GCA_905116865.2 of Candidula unifasciata. NCBI lineage: Eukaryota > Metazoa > Mollusca > Gastropoda > Stylommatophora > Geomitridae > Candidula > Candidula unifasciata. The sequence continues at coordinate 874,038 of CAJHNH020000076.1, read as the reverse complement.
GTCTCACCATAAAAGAGATTGGGGCCTCGCCCCATAATATTCCCAAAGACAGCAGTGGGTACACTGCTACATTTTTTTTTGGTCTTGTGGATCCCAGTGCAATGACAATCTAGTAATATAGGTCACTTCCTCTACAGAAAGCAAACTATAGTAATACTGTGACTACCATGTATATGACAGTTGACTAAGATAACCAAAAAGTGACTACGTGGTGACTAAGAAAATCAAAAGCTGATTAAGAAGTGACTAAGGCTACTATGATTATGAAATGATTATAAAGTGACTATGTCAACTAAGAGGTGACTAAAATTACTAAGCAGTGACTAAAGGTAACTAAGATGACCAAGAGGTGGCTAAGATAGCTATGAGTTGACTAAGAGGTGAATATATTAACTAAGAGGTGACTAAGGTGATTAAGAGGTAATGAAGATTATTAAGAGGTGACTAAGATGACTAAGAGGTGAATATATCAATTAACAGGTGCTAAGATAACCCAAAAAAAAAGGAAAGGACCCTTTTCCACTCAAGGTTGGGTCAACCTGGAAGCCAAGGTCCTTTTTGAAAAAAATAGTCCGGCTCCGCCCGGGAGCAAACCGGCTACCTTCCGATCCACAGGCGAGCGTCTAGCCGCTCCGCCACGGCAACTCCCAAGATGACTAAGAGGTGAATATATCAACTAAGAGGTGATTAAGAGGTAAATAAGAGGTGAATATATCAACTAAGAGGTAAATAAGAGGTCAATATATCAAATAAGAGGTGAATAATAGGTGAATATATCAACTAAGAGATGATTAAGAGGTAAATAAGAGGTGAATATATCAACTAAGAAGTGATTAAGAGGTAAATAAGAGGTGAATATATCAACTAAGAGGTGATTACCATGACTAAGAGATGACTAAGGCAACAAAGAAGTGACTAAGGTGTGAATAAGCTGACTACGAAGTAACTAAGAAAATGTAAGAGGTGAGTAAAATGGTTTAGGGTGAAACTGGTTAACTCATCTTTAAAGGAAACAATGCACTGCAGAATTGGCCAAACATGAATAAAATGTAACCAATCATGAAACAATATCTAACCAATTACAAACAAAATCCAATCAATCACAAACAAAATCCAACCATCATGAACAAAATTCAATTGATCATGAATGAAATCCTATCGATCAGGAACAAAATCCAACCAATCATGAACTAAATCGAAACAATCATAATAAATCCCAGCCAATCATAAACAAAATCCAACCAACCATGAACTAAATCCAACCAACCAGGAACTAAATCTAACCAACCATGAACTAAATCCAACAGACCATGAACAAAATCAAAGTGACTATCAGGCTACTTCACCTCTTGAGTGTACTTACATGACCTGCATAGGAACGTCTCAGCCTGGAAGCCAATGCAGACATTTGTTTGATGATTTCATGGTCATGAGATATGTCATGAAGGTCTGCAAGCAAATGGAATGGGTCATCCTCAGACTCACCTGTAATCAAAATAGAGAACAGGTAAATGCAATTACAGTATTAGGATGATGCATTTCTGCTGAATATACAGTTGTGGAACTTCAGCATTTAATAAATCGGCTCTCCTTTCAACTACGGCCGGTAGACAACAGTAGACAGCCGGTTAGTCACAGTTCTGTCCCCTGGCTGCAGTGCAATTACAGACTGGAGAAGGCACGAATCAGAACACACAGTGAGGTCGACATGCCCGGCAGACCCCGCGCTGCGACTCAAATTAGCGACCGCGTTCAATTACCGCTTCTGGCGACGCATTACGGAGTGGAATAGAGGAAACGAAACAAGTGACATAATTACTGTGTGTTGGTGATAGACAGCGTGCAGTGCCCTACTGTCATCATACGGTTAGGGTTTGGGTTAGGGTTTGGGTTAGGTTTAGGGTTAGGGTTAGGTTTAGGGTTAGGGTTAGGGTTTGGGTTGCTACTATGAGTTTGTGCGAAGACGAGATGCGGCGACACTACCCGTAACCCTAACCCACACCCTAACCCTAACCCTAAACCACACATTACCCCTACACCCTACTGGTTACAGTGACGCAACCTTATAAAACTGACACAAGAGAGTTCCTGAATGTGGTAATAAACTGGCTCCCATATTTAAAATGCTGTGATTAACCTGATAGGTAACTTTCCTCAAGATTACCCATGTTAAAATTTAACAAAGGCCACAGAAATGTGGTTTCTGAGACACATGCTGTGGATACCATGGACAGCCTGAATAGCCAACACTGACTGCTTGGAAATGGATTAGGAAATTTTAAAACTATACATACAACTACAAGAAAGAGGCACACAGTGTTCTTCTGTCAAATAATCAGAAGAGAGGCATCGGAGAACATCATGATGACTTGAGATGAGTTGAGTTGAGTCAAGAATTGACATCACAGCATTTGGGGCATTCCCATGCATGCTCCGTCCTCATCCTCAGCAGCCAGCGCAGCGTTCCAATACTGATGGTACCGGTCACAATCTGGTTATATGTCTGTCTTGCCTTTCCTCTGAGTGTAGATGACTGTATGACAGGATGACTTTAAAGTTCAACAGCAATAGAGACAAAGAACATGATTCTGGGCAGCCTGAAGCCATAGCATGGTAGAATATCATCAGTGGAACTGATTAAAAATACCAAGGACCGAGACATGTGCAGAAACATGAATGTCTACGCCACCCAGCAGAGCACATGAAGATAATGATGATTACAGAAACAAGATCACTACAAGAAAATAAGGACAAAAATTCAAAAAGTTGATTTTGAAATAAAGATTTTGATGAAGGGGAAGCATATGTTAAAATTGTAAATACTCTCATAAATCTCCAATTCTTAGATTATTAACTGAATACGATCTGAACGTGTGCGCATCTTCTTTCTTACCAATATAGTAAAAAAAAAATTTTTTTTTACAGCATATAACAGGATGAGTGTGAATTGTGTACAGTCAGTGCGCTACCAGAACAGTCAGGAACCACACCTTAAGACATTCGCTTGCTGCAGGAGATAGAGCATCTATGGTTTGCAGTGATGTTGATTCTCAAAACAGTAATCAGTAGTAATAAAATGATTATCAAGTCATCCATACCTAGCTGCTGAGAAACAGGTATCCTCCCAGACTCTCGTCCTAGAATGCTTTGAACACCACAAGTTATAGATGTGTCCTTCAACTCAAGGTCTTTCAACTTGTCCACCCATCTCAGAGCATACCTCTCAACTTCAAAGCCTGAGATCTCCCTGAGGATACAAGAACAGGGTTAATACAAGCTTGTTCATGCCCCAGCAGCTACTTAAATGTCCTTTCTTCTTCTTCTGCTCTGGTACTTAAAAGGGATGTTGGCCCATTGTGTTGTGGTTTACAGCTAAGCTGTGTTACCTGCGCTTTTCGACCAAAGACATCAGATCTCAGAAAATCCTTAATAAGTTCATAGTTCATGTTAGAGATCTTCATCGCACATTGGACATGACCATAAGTGTTCTCCAATCTCCACCTGAGTATGTCTCTCTAAGTGTTTTTCAGGCTAACAACTCCAATTCTGTTCTGGATGATGTAACGACGGGTGGCTCCCATGTGATTTTCATGTCTCGCCGCTCAAACTGGTACACCCATGATATGGATTCCATTAAGTGAAAAATCATTTTCCATGAAATTAAAATCTTTAGTCTCTTGTATGGCATTGATGATGTCTCTCCTGTCCATAGAGGGGCCCATTCCTGATAGTCGCACTGCCAGCCAGAGTGTCTGCTCTCTCATTGCCTTTCACACAAGCATACCCTGGGACAAAATTAAGGTGATTTCGCAAACTGCTGTGTGCTGAATCATATGAAGCCACTGTTTCCGTATATACCCCGCATGGATGTTTTTTAGCATGCTCACTGAGTCGCAGAGCAAGCATGCATTGGTGAACTTCTGAGTTTTCAGCCATTCTAGGGCTTTATCCTTAATAAGTCACCGATTAAGACATGCTTGATAAGGAGAAGTCAGTCAATTCTTGTTCCCCAAATATGAGGACACAGAATCAACATGACGAATTACCTCCAAACCAACATGATGAATTATCTCTAAACAACCAGATGTCTGACTGTCTTCGTCAGCTTTTATGAAATATTTAACAGACATCTTGAATTTTGCCTGTTTACCTCTGAAAAGTGTTAGCATCTTCTAGATAACAATGAATAGATGTGGGCTGAATGAATACAAGAAGAAACCAAATTAACAGTTTCACAGAGTGAGTTTTCTTCATCTTCTTCTTCTGTGAAAAATGAGTGTCTTGAAGGTAAAGTTCTTCATCTTCTGTGAAAAATGAGTGTCTTGAAGGTAAAGTTCTTCTTCTTCTGTGAAAAATGAGTGTCTTGAAGGTAAAGTTCTTCTTCTTCTGTGAAAAATGAGTGTCTTGAAGGTAAAGTTCTTCTTCTTCTGTGAAAAAATGAGTGTCTTGAAGGTAAAGTTCTTCTTCTTCTGTGAAAAAATGAGTGTCTTGAAGGTAAAGTTCTTCTTCTTCTGTGAAAAATGAGTGTCTTGAAGGTAAAGTTCTTCTTCTTCTGTGAAAAATGAGTGTCTTGAAGGTAAAGTTCTTCTTCTTCTGTGAAAAATGAGTGTCTTGAAGGTAAAGTTCTTCTTCTTCTGTGAAAAATGAGTGTCTTGAAGGTAAAGTTCTTCTTCTTCTGTGAAAAATGAGTGTCTTGAAGGTAAAGTTCTTCTTCTTCTGTGTACACCGGCTGGAAGCTCTTGCAGAAAGTTCTAGTTGTTCATTCACTTTTGGACTTAAGTCTTGTTCCAGAACTTGAGTTTTGCGTGCACATCTGTTTTACATATCTGGCTTACTAAAGCCGACTATTGGTTCTTTACCTCTCTGGCTGATGCACTTCAACTTTGAAGGAAACACCCGTAATTAGTCAACTTCTGTTACATGCTTCTTGGGGGGTTGGGGGGGGGGGGGCAGGCGGCGAGTCTATTCTTTTTGCCCAAAAGTGTTTCACTCAAGTTCTGGAACAAGAGTCCAAAAGTGTTTCACTCAAGTTCTGGAACAAGAGTCCAAAAGTGTTTCACTCAAGTTCTGGAACAAGAGTCCAAAAGTGTTTCACTCAAGTTCTGGAACAAGAGTCCAAAAGTGTTTCACTCAAGTTCTGGAACAAGAGTCCAAAAGTGTTTCACTCAAGTTCTGGAACAAGAGTCCAAAAGTGTTTCACTCAAGTTCTGGAACAAGAGTCCAAAAGTGTTTCACTCAAGTTCTGGAACAAGAGTCCAAAAGTGTTTCACTCAAGTTCTGGAACAAGAGTCCAAAAGTGTTTCACTCAAGTTCTGGAACAAGAGTCCAAAAGTGGGTTAACATGTAGGACATTCTGCTGGAGTTTACAGTCAGTGAACACCAAGAAAAAGAGGAAAAAGATAACAATACCAAAGCAGAGAAATGGGCGAACAACCAGGACTTTCCGATGGAGTTTAGAGCCGTAAGAAGATTCATGAGTCAGCTTTTTGTTAATGTTTTGTGCAATGCTCTTGGCAAATGGCCACCTCCTTAATGGAGTCAAACTAATCCATTTGGGATCAAAACAAAAATGCCTTTCAGCCTACTTTTCCCCATCAAAATTGGAGTGCAACTGCCAGAGAGGCAATGAACCAATAGTCTGCACACAAATAAGCCATGTCTGTAAAACTTATGTGCATGCAAAACTCAAGTCCTAAAACAAGACCAAGGTCCAGAAGTGGACAAACAACCAGAACCTTCATCTCGAATTTACAGCCAGTGATTGCCAATAAGAAGAAGAAGATTCTTTATGTGTATTTATGCACACAAAAATCTTCTTCCTCGACATTAACATTTGTGTGGGTCGGTATGATCAGCTGTGGTTTAAAGCTAGGCTGCAATACTTGCGACTTTCAGCTCAATACAATAATTAGTCGTCCCTTACTTTCTTTTTCAGCGAAAATCGGGTGCTGGAATCCACATGGCGAGTGAATGAACACAATAATAATACATTTAACATCAATTTAAAGCTGAAACTTTTCCACAAGATACTGGGTGAAACTTACTTGTGTATGACTTTGACACATAAAACATGGTCATTCATCAGAATCAGTCGTCTATCTTTACATTTCAAGTTGTCCATGTCACCGTGCTGAAGATATGCATGAATTAATTTTGTGTTACGTACGTGCATGGAGCTTTTGCACTTAAATGTTACAGGAAGATTCTTAAGAGTATCACTGACCCAAAAAAAGTAAACTATTTGTTATGTGAATACCACGGCAGAATGGCTCATAAACAGTATCAATTCTTGTCAATCGAAATCTTCTTCAGCTTCTTCTTCACTTCCTCTTTTACCACTTTGGGAATCAAAGGATATATAAGGTTTTGCTTCTTGCTCTTCTGGTTGTCTCGATTATAGACACACTGTGATGCTAACAAGTGTTTCTGATGTTATCTTTCAATCGTGTTATTAGTCCTTGTTGAATGTTGTTCCCAGATATTGAAACTCAGATGCTTGTTGAATGCCTACGTGATGATTACATCCTATAAAACAACCATGCTCACACCCACTCAGTCCCACTCCATACAGTTACATTATACTAGTTAATCGGAAGCAGAACTAACCGATCAACAACTCAAATGTATTAAGAATAATACTGTCATACAATAGTCTTAAAGCACCATTAATGTAAAAAAAAATATAAATTAATACACCAACTGGTAACAAAAGGACCAAGATCCAGCATAGAAAGAAAAATAATACCATACAACTGGCAATGATCCACAGTTTATAGCCCTGGTTTAAAGCCATTTGGCAAGAACATAATGATGATAATGAAAATACTGATGAGGATGATATTATGATGATAATCTTCTTCCTTTTCTTTGCATTCACCGAATGTAAAATAAGGTTGAAAGTTCTGTTTGTTCATCCACTTCTGAACTTTGGTCTTATTACAGAATTTGAGTTTTGCATGCACATCTTTTTTTTTTTAAAGATTCTGCTTACTTGTACGCAGACTGTTGGTTACTCACCTCTCAGGCAGATGCACTATCAACTTATCAGGAAATGCCCATTATGAGTGGTCTTGTATGACATGCTTGTTAGGAAAGCAGTGCAGTCTATTCAGTTCTTAGTTTCACAAAAATAGGGCCCAGGAAAAAACACAGGGAATGATAATTCTGATCAGGACGATGATAACAGATACAATTACAAACCATCTGTTCTACACTATCAGTGCGGATAAGTCTCCGTTTGTGATCCACATCCAGGTTCCATGTATCCAGGACATGCTGAACTTTTTGTTTGATCAGCATTTTTACCGTCTGCCGAGCTTGGAACTTCTGTTCACTTTGTCGCTTCCGCTCATTTAATCTGTAAGCCACATTTTCTAACTCCGTCAAGGCCAACTGAAGAGCACGCCTATCATCATGGCTCTGTGGCGTAAGCTTGATTAAGTCCTGTATTAAGACAGAAAACACACAAGAAATCTTTAGCAAAGAAGAACAATTCTGACTGAGGCAGGAAATACAGAACAATTAAATAATTAAGTTCTGGTTTGATCCACTTCTGGAGTTTGGTCTTGTTCTAGAAACTGAGTGTTGTGTGCATATCCATCCATGGCTTACTTGCATGCAGACTGTTGATTCCTCTGATGCTCTCTGACTTGGAAGCAAATAACCTTAATAAGTTACATTTCATGACATGCTTGTTCCTTTTATTTTTTTTTAAGGAGGGCAGTGGGTTTATCCAGAACCATCTCCCCCCCCCCCCCCCCCCACCTCCCCCCCCCCCCCCCCCCCCCCCCCCCTCCCCCCCCCCCACCTCCCCCTCATAGAGCCTTGAAACTCACACATAAAAAAATGAATACTAAATGAAAGAAAAGTGTACACAGAAAAAAAGGAGTAATATTTCAGAAACATAATAGTAACACTTGTTCCAAACACTGTTCTTTTATTTTCTTGTTATCAGACAATATGCCTACCTCCCTCAGTCTATTTATTATTATGCTATCTTTATAGAGCAGTGGAGAAGGGATCAAAGCATAAGGTACCTCCTACCATACACTGGCTTATGGAACATGTTTGAATAAGATGGAGTACCCACGTAGCTTGCCTATCAGGGTAACATGAAACCATAGAAGCAGGCTGAAACTGAGCTTGAAAGCAGACAACAGAAGATGTCTCAAGTTTCCCCATAGCGGGCAGAAAATAGCACAAAAGTGACAATAGCTATGATCACCAATGAGTATGGTCACTGCTAAGGAGAGCAATGGCAAACTACCGCCTTCAAAATACATTAAAAAATCAAGAATCAACATTTGACAGGAGAAGAAAAAACTCATAATGCAAGCTTGATAGAAAAAAAAAAGCCAAGATGGCTTTGCCACTTGGTATGGGTGGGGGAAAAAACAGAACTCATGGAATATGCACCGAGAAAATAAAACTCTGTCATCTAATCTGTTCCCTTATGTTCAAAGACTCACTGCCATACAGTACAAGAATACACAGCTTCATGTGTCACAGTAAATGTTATATAAGATGTAACAAACAGGAGTTAACCATGAGGAGAGAAAGTGTACAGGCATCTCTACAAACACTTGAAGTCACCAACGAAAAAAAAGATTATAATGGAGATGAATGAAGAGAGGACAGATTTGCAGCAATGAGCCTCAGGAGCTTGGAATGCTGAAGAAGAACAAAGAGGAGAAAGAAAAAGAGAAAAAAAAATATGAAGACAAATAAGAGGATCTAAGAAACAATAGCTGTGTGTAACAATTTTCTCACATTACCTGTAGAAACATAATGAACTGAGGAAATCGTTGAACTGGCTTCACCATTAGGCCAAATATGGACAGTCTGTCAGCAGAATTCTTCTCTTGCTTCTGTAAATACGTAGACAGACTGTAATTATTAAAATAGTGTAAATATACAGTGTTGTTAAACATGCAAATAATTTATGTAAATAAGAAAACAGTTGAACTCAGTGCTAGGATGAGACAATTCAACCTGAATACCTAATGTTATGCCAGGGCGGACCAGGCTCGTAGCCTTGGCCGGCAGCTAGTCTATGAGGGAAGTTCCGACAGGTGTACAGCTATGTTTATCTGATCCTGCTGCTTCTTAACCATGTTTTGTTCCACAGGTACTAGTGTTACCTTTCCTCTGGAGTTAATAAAGCAGAGTCAGAGATGGATCAAGCTGCATGAACAACACATGGACTCTACAATACTACCCAGGCTTTGTGATATGTAGCGGAGAATCTTCAATCCTTATTCACACTTGTCATCGCCATCACTTGCCCAAAGCACGATATAAAACTATAATCCAGAAAAATGGGAAAGTACCAACAAGCATGCAGTGGATAAGACATTGACGGATATTTACCTGCAAGAAGTCTTGAAAAATCTGCCTGGCCCTCTGCAGCAGACGCACTTCATCCATTGCTGCGGCAAAGTTATTTACATAGACACTGTAAGCGTTGATCAGCATCGTTTTGGAAAACTGGGGAAAGATTATTGAGGTTTTTGTTTAGTCATATATGACTTTTAAAAAAATCTTACATGACTGTTTTTCTTATCTCAAATGAATGGGGAGGAGGGGGTTGGGGGGGACTCTGTGGCTAAATGATCAAGCCGTTTGCCTCATGCTCTGAAGGTCATGGATTTGTTTTATGGCTGCACCATTCAGTTCACGAATGTCATTTTTACAGATATCCTTGGGGATCCTTGCTTGAGATACGGAGTTTGTGCTCTTTGTGGCGCTCTCAGCAGGCGGATATCCATTCTGCTGAGAAAGACCGAGCCATATGGAATAAAACCCAGTGTAATGAAGTCGATCCTCTCGACTTTAACCTTTAGTCTTAAATGAATGTTTTCTCATGGACACACAAAGCGGAACCTTATTGCTTCAGTGGCACTTCTGGCATATGATGCTTGACTCGTATTTTCATAGACCAACTGGCAGTTGATGAGTGATGTGGTCAACATCACACTGGCTGCCTTTATTTTCTAGGACTATTTCTGGTATTCGTTTTAGGCTGGGTCGACCTGGCAGCCAAAATTATTGCTTTTCTAAAATCTGCTTTGATGCAGATTTGAAACAAAGACCTTCAGGCCATCAGGTGAGGATCTAGCTAGGAGGCTACCATGATTTCCACACATAAACACTATGACATATGGTTGAGAAAACATTATTGACAGTCATCTTATGCGTGAGCAAGCAAGCAATATAAACATAGTTAAACTGAATCCCCTACCCCCCAGAAGAAACAATAAACAATTCTAGTAAGTGATTAATTTGGGATTTTTCATCCAAAGCCGCAGCACATCTAACTGTCTTAGCTTTGAAGAACCAAACTGTATACAAGTAAGCCAGATCTGTAAAACATAAATGCATGCAAAATTCATCTTCTTTGTTCATCGACTGTAAACTTCAGTGGAAAGTCCTGCTTGTTCATTGGTTTGGATTTTGGCTTTGTGCCAGGGCCTGAGTTTAGTGCGTACATCCATTTTACTGGCTTATTTGTGTGCAGCTGCTTGTTCCTTGCCATACAGGAAGATGCACTCTGACTTCAAAGGAAGCAGCTCCCAATTTGTTCAACTCCTAAGACATGCTTGTTGGAAGGCAGTGGGTCTATTCTTGTTTTACCCACCAACAATGGGACCTTGCAACCCAAAATAGGGAATGCAAAATTCAAGTTCTGGACAAGACTGAAGTCCAGAAGTGGATGAACCAGCAAAACTTTCCACTGGAGTTTACTCCTGGTGAACGCTAAAAAAAGAAGTACACACAAAATCACCACACTGAAGATGTGCAAACAAGAAGAACCAGAGTTAAACTCACCGATGCTGTGAATATATCCCCAATTTTTTCTTCTTCATCCCACAACTTCACCCGCTCTGAGAGTTCAATTTGAAACATTTTATGATGACCGATTATCTCTCTCATCTTTGAAAAAACCCGTCTCACGTGCGACTTTGGCTGAGGGATGAATTCCAACAGTGTTTTCTCATAATCCTAGGAAGAGAATGTTTTATGAAAGATCAATTCCAGCAGTTTTCTCATAGCAGTAAGAATAAATGTGTCACGAAAGATTAAATGTAGCAGTTCTCTGATAATCCATCGCAGCTGAGTAGAGTTAATAATCAACATCAAAGCACTCTGGATATTCCAATAAGCACTCCATCCACATCTTTAGCAGCCATCACAGTTCCATTTCTTATAGTGCTAGTAACAGTTTGATTTTATATATATATATATATATCTGTCTTGCCTTTTCCCCGAGTGTTGAGCGTCAGCCAGATCTTGGTCATTCCCTCTTGCACCATTCTCTGCAGACTAAGTTGGTGGTCTATTGATACCTCTACACTGTTCGCACACTCCTAAGGGGCCTTGATAGCATCTAGCTTGTCATGCATCAGTTTACTAGAACCAGGCAATCTCTCTGTTCATTTCCTAACACACCTGCATACCTTGGAAAAAATATCCAATGGATGCTAACTACATGGCACCTCAGAAACGATGGCTTGCCACTCTGCAAAGAGCAGCTTGCCTCCACCTTTCTCTGCATGCTTTGTGAGTGTGTTACAATCATGACCTGTGTGCACAGCTGGTTCTCATGACAGCTGAAGGTTGCAGTGACTGCCTCCAACTCTATTCTCAAGTGCAGGGGTAATCATGCTTTTCCACAAGGGTTTAAATGGAGTAATGATGCACAACACAGGGCTCTTAATGTCTCTAAGCTTCTCTTGCTCTAGCCTACCTCACCTTCACATGGTGGATCCTGTTCTTGCCAGTAATCCAGTGGAAGGTTGGAGTTTTAACCAATCACCAGAAACAGGATGGGAGAACAGACAAGGTAAAGGTGAAATCCGGTATTAATTTGCATGCTGACTCTATTCTATTTCACAGCAAAAGGCTGTCTAGAATCTTCTCTCACTGTTTTCTTTTATCTCTCTCTCTCTATAAATCTGTCCAGTTTTTTTTCCAGTTTTTCTTTTCTCAAAATGTTTTTTATTTTTTTTATTTCAATAACATCCAATGATTGTGAAATAATATAAATATTAGAATGTGACATTATGAAAAAACCTTTAAAATCAAGAATGGTTTTTACCTTGACAAGACGCTCCAAACTGTCCAGATATGATCTCTCACTACTGATTATAGATTCAATAACCAGTCTACGTTTAATCTAGGAAAAAAACATTAAGACATTTATGTAACTAGATAGGAATTTATAATTATGACTTTAAGAATGTTACAAAATATCAGATTAGTTCTTCTCAGTTTTTTTTTTTGTTTTTTGTCTCACTGAAACCAGGTTGTTCTTGCTTTGGTGATGGATTTTTTCATCTTTTTGCAGGTTTCTGTTATATCATTTATCCATCTCTTTCTTGGTCTTCCTCTCACCTTCTTCGCAGATGTTCTGCTGTAAAAAGTCACATATGCAGTCTGATCTGGCTGTATTCTCACTAGATGACTGAAGCATTTCATTCTTTGTTTGTCAATATAATCCAGACATGATCTTATTCAAATTTTCTCTCTAATGCTGGTTTTCATAACCCTGTCTTCTTGTGTTGTTAGTCACCTTGCAGAGATGGTGCATTTAATATGTAGTTATTTTCTCTTCTAGTGCCCAAACATTGTCCATGTTTGCAACTAGTTACATGTTCATTTACCCACTCCAACAACCATAATCAGGATAAGGAAGCAGTGTGTCTGCACTTAAGAGTTTTGTGTATTTGTGTAGTGTATAAGAATTCTAGTTTTTGGTGGTGTGTAAGATTAAGGAATAATAGTTTTGCATTTCACTTCAGAATTATAGTTCTGTGTGGGTGGTGTGCAAGAATTCTAGTTTTGGGTGGTATGTTAGAATAATAGTTTTGTTTTTCATGTTTTCATGACATAGTTGCATGTGGGTAGTATGCAAGAATTCTAGTTTTGAGTGGTATGTATGAATTACAGTTTTGTGTTCGATGTAAGAATTATATTTGTGTGCAGTGTAAGAATTCTAGTCTTGGGTGGTGTGTATGAATTATAGTTTTGTGTTTGATGTGAGAATTATATTTTTGTGCAGTGTAAGAATTCTAGTTTTGTGTTATGCAAGAATTCTTGTTTTGTGTGGAATGTTTAAATTCTTTTCTAGTTATTTTATGCTGTATAAGAAGTTTTTTTTTCTTTGTGAAAATTATTTGTGTGATAAGGAAATTTGCGTTTTCTGTGACATGCTAATTCAGTCTACTAGCAAACCAGAGGTTAATCTAACCCCTTCTAAAAGATACGGACACAAACATAAACTATGTTCACATGACTAACTTGTGAAAGCTCTAGGTTAGGTAGGCACTGACACAGCATTGTTAAGAATTTTTTCATTATCAAGATCGAAAGTCAAAGGTGCAAAGATGATAAAGTACTGCTAATCATTTGGTTATAGGGACAAAACCTGTTAGTAACTGGCTCCTGAGATGCTGATCCGACATCTTCTGCAGCATGTTTTGTTCCAAACATGTTAGTGTTACCTTTTCTTTGGAGTAAACAAAGCAGGTGAGAGACAATCATGATGCATCAGCAAACATGGTCTCTATAAAACTGCTCAGGCTTGGTGCTATAAAACATGCAGGCAGGTCTGGCTAGTCCCATCCATCTATGGCAAATGTTTCCTGTGCCTCACAAAAGCATAATAAAACACTATTATCTGAAAAATCGCATGGAGGAACATCTCCCTCCACCCTCTCAAAAAAAAGCTAAAAAAAACTGGCAGTACATATGACAAAAATCTGTGGACAGGCACGATGGCCATACAGCACAGACTACAAGAAGGTGGAACCAACAATGTATTAACCTGATTCTGCGTAAGTCCAACTGGCTGTGGGGGTAAGGCAGGATGTGGATGCTTCTGGAGATTGATGGTCACTGGCAGGCAGGAGCCTGAATCATCTTGGGAAGCTGAATCATTAGAAGCGACCCTGGTCCTTAGGAAAAACCCCTGTAAATAGATTTAATGTCTTTACTGCCTCAAATGAAAAACATCTTGTGCAATATATCCTTGTCATTGAGAGTTAGAAAAAGAATTCTTGCTGGCTACATACATCCAGTTTTAAAATATGGCTGTGAATCCTGGACAGTCGGTAGGCAGGCCAACACAATTTGTAGAGGCCTCAGAGATGTGGTTTTACAGAAGAATGCTTAGAATACCTTGGACAGCCAAAAAGAGCAATCAAGAGGTTTTGAAAGAGGCGGGAGCCCGAAGACAACTTATCACAGACATAAGAAGGAGACAGTCATCGTTTTTCGGCCATGTAATGAGAAGAGAGAAAATAGAACATGTTGATTACTGGAAAGATCTGTGGAAGGAGGGATAGAGGAAGACAAACGAGAGAAGATGCTTGACAGTCTTGTTGCATGGCATGGAGGTGTGTTGGCACACGAACTAATACACGCTGCAGGAGATCGCAGATTATGGAGAGGCATGATCGCCCACGCCAGTCAGCAAGGCACCTGATGATGACTGCCTTAATTACCAGTTTTAGGACGGTGCAGTAGCTTATAAGACTATGTAAAAGATTTTGACAGCAACAACAGGGAATCTCTCTGGAAATTAATGTGGCACTATAAAATACAAAGACAAGAAATGTTGAGTTCTTCATGAGAAAAAAAGCTAACAGATACATTTGAAATAAAAACAGGTGTGTGACAGGGATGTCTTTTGTCACCTCCACTATTTTTACTGGCAATAGAATGAATTATGAAAACCGTCTAGTTGGTGACGTTTGTATGCCTCTGTGTAAATTATCTTTCCACCTTCTTTGTCTACCTCGTGGTCTACTTCCCATTAAACTCTTTTGTGTATGCAGTTTTTGTCTCTTTGTTATCTGCTGTTCTCTCTATATGCCCCTACTATTGCAGTTTATTATCCTACTGAATATGCCCTATCTTTCATTTTCCTATTCTGATGTCCATTATTTTTTTTTCTGCAATATTTACTAGTCAATTATCCCTATTATTCCCACATCTAAAGGTGTGTTATTCCTTTTATCTGGACATTTAAATGTAAACTTTTTTTTTGTATTATTCTCACATCTAAAGGCCCATAATTTCTTTTATTTTAACAATTATTTGTCATTTATCCTATCAATCCTGGAAGTAAACATTAATTTTACTTTTAGTCCAATATGTTAAAGTTTATTATTATGTGTTTTTCTATATCAAAATAAAATCCTCACCTGCACAGTCACGGCAACAGCAATAGCCGTGCGGTTATAAATCCTCAGGCTTAAAGACCCCCCCCCCCCCCCCCCACTGCCAAAAGTGGTAAAGCAAAGGCAGTAATTGGTTGGTGATTTTTCCTGGGAAGGGAGGGAGGGCAGTTTTCCTATATTTAAAAGACAATTATTCATTGTATTCCCCCACTAAAGGGTCAATTGTCCACTTTGTTACCACATTTAAAGATCAATTATTTGCTTCACCTTTTTGCCTGGTTTAGGTGGAAGCGGTTTATCAGGTGTGTCATCAATATCATACCCTCTGTCATCCAGTAGAACTTCATCCTGCAAAAAAAAATTACATATAATAATAAATTATCTACTAGAACTTCCTGTGTGGGTTCTATAGTCCCACTCTGAGAGGAAAAGAAGTCCTACTGATTCCCTCCCCACCCCCCTCCC
Organism: Candidula unifasciata; assembly: GCA_905116865.2. Taxonomy (NCBI): domain Eukaryota; kingdom Metazoa; phylum Mollusca; class Gastropoda; order Stylommatophora; family Geomitridae; genus Candidula; species Candidula unifasciata. The sequence goes on along the minus strand of CAJHNH020000076.1, from coordinate 858,391 downwards.
CCAAGCAAGTCACAAAATTAATTAGGACTCTGCTGATGTGTAAGGCCAAAAGTCGCAGATACTGCAGCCTAAATGTAAACACACCATAACGTGCCAGCTACTCTTTCAAGGGCAAATGAAGACAAAAGAGAAGAAGCTAATGGAACATGGAATTCTTATGAGTTATTTATACACAGGCAATCCTGATGTTGCCAGATGTGGTTTAAAAAAAGAATAAAGATAAAACCGGGGACAGCATCATCATCATCTTCTGCGTTAATTCGAAGATGTAAATGTACTGTGCCCATCTACAACATGGCCGCAATTTTTTTCACCTTTCGACCGACACATCCTTCTGCTGGCATTTGATGTCTGCATACAAATAAGCCAGATCTGTAAAACAGATGTGCATGCAAAAATTAGGTTTTGGAACAAAACTAAAGTCAAGAAGTAGATGAACAAACAAAACTTTCCGCCAGAGTGAAGAAAAAGTCAAATTTATCTCAATATCTCAAAACTGCTCACCTGAGATGAGCTTTCATCAAATTCCGAGCCCCAGAAGTCGTCTTCACTCTCAGACAGTCTCTCCACATCAGAATCGCCTGTGTTCGTCTCCAAAACTGTATCTAGGAAACATACAATCAAGTCTGGTCTGTAATATTATACTTAGGAAAGATCATTCTGGCTTGATCCACTGCAAAAGTACATAACAGAACAATAAAAGCTGATCTCCAGCACTGCTACTAAGAAAGAACAGTGCATCCCAAAATCCTGCCCACATTTTGCCGACGTGCAAGATTCTTGTCAGCTCCCATTTATGCTGTGACCATTCCCACAACTGTTCTTTGTTCTAGGGGTGTCACGCTGCAATATTTTCATTGCTCTAAGCAATCTATATTCCGGGTTGTAAGTGGCCAGTAACATATTCTATTTTCCATGGTGTTGTCAGCTGCAGGGTGGGTTTTTTCTTGTTGTTTTGTGTTTTCATGTGTGAGGCGAACTATGTCTCTTTTGCAACAGTGAGTGGTCTGAGAATTTATGACCTTTTAGGGTGGTCCCTGAAAAGTTCAACCTGGATGGGAGGGGGAGCAACTCTGCTTGCTGCTCACCAATGCTGACAGTTGAAGGAAATTCATGGCAAAAGTCAAGCCATGAACTGACGCTGCAGTGATGGCGATGAAGAGAGACTGCACAAAGCAAATAACACACACTCAGTGCCAGTCACTGATGGTGTGAAAAACAGAACGTACTGGCCTCTCACAACATTTAATATAGAATGCTCACAGCATTGAAAATAATTAAAGGTGACACCCCTACAACATACAAAAGCCTGTGGGAAATCTTGCGAGATGCGGGCATCTTCGTGATATGTACCGAAAGAACATTCAAGTTGACTTCCAATACTGTCACTAAAACAGGGCATTCAAGTTGACTTAGAATACTGTCACTAAAAAAGTGCATGCAAGCTGAATTTGAACACACTTTGAATTTCAACACAGTCAATTAGAAATAGCACTCAAGTTGAATTTTAACACAGTCACTAAGAAAGAGCATTCAAGTTGAATTTTAACACTGTCCCTAAGAAAGAGCATTCTAGTTTTCATGTTGACATGTCACTAAGAAATAATCAAGTTGAATTTAAACACAGTCGCTAAGAAAAAATATTCAAGTTGACATCCACTGTAGTGTTTGAGAAAGTATATTCATGGTTAATCCCTAAAATTATTATCTTAAAGGTGTTTTATAGAAAGTTTTAACTCTTTCTCTCTCTCACACACACACACACACACAAAGAGAGAGAGAAAGAGAGAGATTTCTGTCTAGTAAACCGCACATGTAGAAAGGTTTTGAGATAAAATACACAAGGAGAATGGTATTGTAATCAGGGATATTTTCACCTCGATTAGGAAGGTTGGGGGGAAAGCCCAAGGTTAACAAGAATACCGAGAGAAGCCAGATACTCGGATTAAATGAGGTTTTCAAGATAGGTTACGACCACAAGTTATCACGGGGAACCTGATGATAGCGACCGCATGTCACCACGTGAAACCCAAAAACAACCATGTGTTGCCACGTGGAACGAACACTGGGTATAAGAACAGACCCCAGTTAGTATGAGTTAGTATGTGTTGACTGTCGAAGTGAAAGGACGGGAGATTGATCGAGAGAATGACAACATGAGACTGATTGCTGCGTGAGGAAGATCAGACGACGACATCCATTGAAGCCAAGACCAGCCAGGCCAGTCTGTGTGAAGATGAGAATAGCCAGATCCATCTGTGCGAGCTCTGGTCCATGACTGTGTGAGAAACCAGCATGTTGCTGTCTGATTGATGTGGTGCGTGCAAGCTGTAAACTAGGACACGGACAGGGCGTTTATGTAAGTGATAAGATGTCAATAAACTGATGTATTGTACTGCTAAGTCGGTGTCGGCTTGTCCCAGTTATGTCATCGTAAGAATGTGTGCTAAGAGCATTCACTAGAGTCATCATCTCCTAGACAACGAGTCAATGCAAGTAGAAGACAGCACATTGCAGGTATATGTGATATATAGTTCATCTATATTACAAGATTAGACTTCACAAAACCACAGCACACTAATTAATGGAGCATACCCTGGTTCAGCTGCCAATCATCTGTTAAACTATGATGCCTAGCAGCGTACAACAAATACTGACAAAAGAAGAACAGTTCCCAACATATCACAACCATCCCTGTGCGGGTTCCAGAGTCTCATAGCGGGAAAAACAATAATAGACCCACTTCATCCTCGTAAGAGTCGGCTAATTAAACTCAGGTCCTGGAAAAAAGCAAAATTCCAGAAATGGATGAACGACTAGGTCTTTCCACCAGGGTTTACAGCAGGTGAACATAAACAACAAGACAACCAAAATCTGCAAAAGAAATGAAAATACTTACTTTTTACCACTGATTCATGATTTTCAAGATTGTCATGTTCGCTCTCTGTTTGGCCAGTCTGGCCTGCATTCAGAACTGACTTGATACTATTGAAATAAAAGCTGTTATATTCTGAATTGTTTTCTTTCATCCTGGCCAAACTAATATGGGGATTCACAAAATCTACTGGAACCTGATAAAAGAACACAAACCAAAATATTACATTAATTGATGTCATAATACACTGGCAAACAGAAACCTCTTTTAATAACAGTGAAAAACGGAAACTGCAATGCTACAGATATTGTAGCCAGATCAACCAGCTTCTTAAAAACAATACTACAGGACTCTGTAGAGGGGAAGAGTAGAAGACATAGGTACAGTTTGGCTAAATTAACAGACTGCACACATCAAGTCCATTGCATGTGACAGATAGATTGTGGGGTTAACTGACCAGGCAACAAACATCAGCTGGTGACCCAGTGACATGCATTGTTATGGGACTATGAGAATGAAGAGGGGCAGAGTTGTGAAAAAAGTATCTTTCTGCAAAGGAATTCTTCTTTTTCTTCTTTTTAGTGTTTACCAACAGTAAACTCCAGTAGACAGTTGTGGTTCTTCATCCACTTCTGCTCTTAAAGTCTAGTTGCCGAACTTCATGAGTTTTGCTTGCACATCCATTTAACAGATCTGACTTATCTGTATGCAGACTGTTGGTTCTTCACCTCTCAGGCAGATGCACATCATCTTCAAAGGAAACAACCCTAATCAGTTAACTCTTACTACATGCTTGTTAGAGGGTAGTGGGTCCATTTCTTTTTTCCCATAAAAAGGGGTCCCAGAACCCACAGAGGAAGCAAAGGAACTGATATAAAATGATGAGTAGCTTTCTGTTCTTAGTGATCAATTACAACATTTTTTGGTGCTGTCTCCACAAAGCAGGTTGGCTACCATGAAAATATCCAAATAAAGCTGTCTTTGGGAATATGGAGTCTTCTTGACTTTCAAACGAGTTCTTTTCCAACTAACAGGTCGTAAGTCAAATTTATATTTTTCAACACTATTTTCATTCAAATGTGTCATTTAAAAAACTGTATATAAAACACACACAAAATAAATTCAGGTGCACACAATTATTATATAAAATGTGAGAAAAATAATATGTACTCTACCGTATCAGTTCTGGGAACCTTTTGGACAAGTGTAATTATCTTTCTTTTTTAATTATCTTTCTTTTTTAATTATCTTTCTTTTTTAATTATCTTTCTTTTTTAATTATCTTTCTTTTTTAATTATCTTTCTTTTTTAATTATCTTTCTTTTTTAATTATCTTTCTTTTTTAACTATTTTTATTTACAAGTCACCTAGGCGGTAAGCCAATGAGAAGGTGTATCACACTAAGGCTCTTCCACAGTCTGACCCTTGCAGAACTGTCTGAAAACCATAAGAACAATCTTTACCTACACCATCCGCCAAGAAAATTAAACTCTGGTCAACCCCGATCGGCATCTGCTAAGTGTCCAATGAAGATCTTCACTGATCCTCTAGTTTGTCTTGTAGGTAAACTGATGTGGGCGAAATTTCATTTGTTTTTAGGGCAAATTCCACATAGGAAATAAAGAGAGTGAATGTGCTAAAACTGACAGCAAATGTGGATTTATTATATCGAGTTCACATGAATTTTACAAAGGGCATCAACCTTTGCATCGCAAATGATGAAATTCATATTAAAGACATTTAATATTCTGCCTTAGTTTGCAGTTAGTGAATGCGAAGAAGAAGAAGATTTCAAATGAATAAGTAAAAAGTAAAGTAAAGTTCCCTTTTCACGCCTTTCGGCGCATCGGGCATATGGGCAGAGTGTCCCATATTTTTACAGACCATCAGCACTCTGTGGGTAATGTGGTCAGCATTACGCCGGCTGTCTTTACTTTCCCAGGACAGCCCATCCTGGTACCCATTTTAGGCTGGGTCGACCTGCGACGTCCCCATACCACGACAAAATTCCACGCAGCCTGCAGTGGGTTTCGATCGCGGTATGCTGGCTTACGAGTCGGACTCGCAACACCTTAGCCACGGACGCTGCCTCAAAAGAATAGTATGGTAATAAATTTAATTTCTTGAAAATATGTATTATTTTCCTAAATGTCCAGGCTTTGTAGTTCCACTTCAAGCTAGGCTGACCTGGAAGTATGGGTCAATTACAGAATTCCATCTCGATATGGCTTCAAATGCATGACCCTTGGGCCAACAGGCATGTGTTTACTTATAAAAGGTCATTATCATCATCATCTTTGAATTCCAATTTTGCCATTAAGCTTCATGGGGAGGAACAGTTTGCAATCCACTGCTTGACGGGTAGCAATGGCTACTGTCATTCTATGTCAATGTAGAAAGTCTTTAATGCTGTTAATCCATCTTCTTCTCCTAGGGCGACCTCTTGCTTCCACATCAGATCTTTTCATGTGTAATTCCTGTCTTGTTAGTTGTTCTGGCTGCATTCTTAGTTGAAGACCAAACTATTTGATTTTGTGTTTCTCCATGAATATGGCGCATGGTGTTGTTCCCAAAAGGTTTGAATGTATAAAAGCATAGTCTAGCATCTTTATCCGCACAGGACTGCATGTTACACTGGACTGGTGGGGCTGTTAAAGTTGCCCAAGTTAAAACTTCCTTGGAGACTGACATAGTATCTGGGCTTGTCCTGTTGGTCTGTCACCAACATTTAGACTGACTTCCGGTGTAAACAGCCACAATGGCGGTACACTTTTTCGTCCGTTGAGGCAAATGGCGCAAATTTGCTATTCACTCACTTTTAATGTGAAAGTTTCATCGGAATGGGATCTGAACCATGCAATGGAGTACATGCACGTGAGTTCAGACTTCCCTCAGGATGTATTCGACGTCCGATGGGGACTATTTACCCATTCAAAACAACCCGTACAACTGGTACTATTAGCCATCAGACGTTGGGGTTTATTCTGAGGGGAGGATGTGAGCACCTATAGACATGCCGGAGTGCAATGATGATAACCCAAACAACTAACTAACAACATTTAGACTTTTTAGGTCTTATGACATCAAATCTTCTGGGCCTGTTTAAGTGTCATCAAGACTGAGATCTCATCTCTGGAAAGTAGTAGTCATTTTACAAAAATATCCTGTTCCACCCTCAGGGTTATAATTGGGATATACAATGTCCTCAGGACAATTATGTAATGAGACTGATTTTATTATAGCCAAGACAGAAATGCCATCTATGAAGCAAAGCATGTAATCTAAAAAGGCAACATTCACCTATGATCTGGCAACTTTTCATCGCCCGATAAGCAGACAACAAACAAGCCGCCATTTTGTTGACCTAGCCAGAGTTGCATTGTTAAGTAATCAGCACGGAGCCAAAAGTTAAAATTAAATACTTTTTTAAAACTCAGAAAAAGTGCCATTGAAACAGTTGAACTGATGCAACAAGTTTATGGGGATAATTGTTTATCTCGTGCACAAATTTTCAGGTGGTATTCTCTAGAACGGGCCCTTCTGTTCACTTCGTTTATAGTACTTTTCAGTATCTCTGATATTTCTGAGGTCAATATTTTGCCTGGTCGACCTCTGGGTCTGTTACCACTGTATTTGTACAACATTACTCTATATGGTGCCCTTTCTGCTTCAAATCTGGCCATCCATGGCCAAACCATTTGATTTGTTTTCTACCTATAAAGTTCAGTACTGGTTCTGTGCCGATTCTTTTCCTGATATCTTCTTGCATAGTATATAAACATTTCATTTCTGTCGTGACTATTTTTCTTCTGTCTTTTAAAGACAGTGTCCATGTTTAATACTTATAGCATAGAGTTGGTAAGAATATTGTGTTTTTTAGTGTTTATATTGCTTGCATTTCAAAATTGGTGCTATCTGGCCCAAAACGATAAAATGTATTTGTCATGTAACTATTTATATTACCAAAATGTAATTCGTATTGTTTCTCATTTGCTTGATTTAGGTAGTCAAATTTTTCAGATTATAGCCTAGAGAGGGTAAATGGCACACACACATATGAAAAGTAAAATACTTACTGCAGGTCCTGTACCCTCAAGACAGCCTCGATTTACAGAAGTGGGTACACTTGATGCTGTCGACTTTATAGAATCTGCCCAGGTTCTGGCACCCAACAAACCAGAAGTGGTACTGGTGGAATGATGTACATTCACAGTGCCAACTGCATCAGTTACATCATTAGCACTATTCTGCGACGGTAGCGTTAAAGTTGTCTCCAGTGGAGAAGGAACTTCATCAAAGCTAATGAGGTCATTCTTATTAATTTCATTGCTAAGATGTGTAGTTTCACTTGACTGTTGCTGACTACAGGTGGAGAAATCCGAGACGGAAAAGTCAGAAGTACATGGGGATGACCATTCTTGTAAGTCTTGACCACTAACAGGTGAAGGGCCATGAAAAGTTTCAGCAGTATGTGGATCATCAATGGATATAGCCAATATATCAGGGTATGAGATGCTGTTTGCTGCAGCTGGTGTGACTTTAGCCCCAGCTTCATACTGTGATGCTGCTTTATTGGGAGATGCTGGGGACTTGACTTCTGTTTGTGGGTTGTCAGTGCTGACCCTCAGGAGTTTGGGCTCTTTCTGTTTCTCTGAGTGAAAACAAGGGCAGATTGAGTAACTTTATTTTATGTACAAAGGTAGCCACATACACAATTTATACATAGTAAATGTCAACTAGTGAAATGCATAAATATTTTTACAGATGCTACTTGTTTAAAAAAGTCATCATTACGTGACATATTCCACCATATTTAGAACAAATGTTGGTAGCTGTGTGTTGTACTCTGGTTATGAAAAGTGTCTGGAGGCTAATGGAAATCACTTGAGCACCTGAGGTAACTTAATAAATCACGTGTAACGTGTATGCATCTCTTCGCGTCTGAATAAATTTAGTATCAAAATGTTTTCACTGGTTGTTGTTTGAAACACTCCATACAGCACATTGCTACAGTAATATATTCAAAGACCACAAATATCGTGTGTAAATACATTTCACTGCTGGGCGTTTAGTAAGTTAAATTGTGTGTGTGCATCTTCCGTAAAGGTGTATCAACAAGTAAACATATAATAAAGTAAGTAATATGTGGATTTTAGTGGTTGAGTCTCTGTGGGTGTGTGGGAGAGAGATACAGAGAGTCTAGTGTTAGCCTATATATAATGTCTCATGTTTTTCATGTGGATGAATGTGTGGCAGAGACAGAAAATATATGGGAAAGAGAACAAATGAAAGAAACTAACGAACAAACTTTAGAAAGAGAGAGAAAGAGAGAGAGAGATTGAGTTCTGTTTGGCCTCATCTCATGTTTTTGCAAATGGGTAAATGTGAGCTAGGGAGAGAGACAGCAACAGAGAGAAAGAAAGAGAGAGAGAGAGATTAAGTTCTGTTTGGCCTCATCTCATGTTTTTGCAAATGGGTAAATGTGAGCTAGGGAGAGAGACAGCAACAGAGAGAAAGAAAGAGAGAGAGAGAGATTAAGTTCTGTTTGGCCTCATCTCATGTTTTTGCAAATGGGTAAATGTGAGCTAGGGAGAGAGACAGCAACAGTAGGGAGAGAGACAGCAACAGTAGGGAGAGAGACAGCAACAGTAGGGAGAGAGACAGCAACAGTAGGGAGAGAGACAGCAACAGTAGGGAGAGAGACAGCAACAGCGGGGAGAGAGACAGAAACAGTGGGGAGAGAAACAGCAACAGTAGGGAGAGAGACAGCAACAGTAGGGAGAGAGACAGCAACAGTAGGGAGAGAGACAGCAACAGTAGGGAGAGAGACAGCAACAGTAGGGAGAGAGAAAGCAACAGTAGGGAGAGAGACAGCAACAGTAGGGAGAGAGACAGCAACAGTAGGGAGAGAGACAGCAACAGTAGGGAGAGAGACAGCAACAGTAGGGAGAGAGACAGCAACAGTAGGGAGAGAGACAGAAACAGTAGGGAGAGAGACAGCAACAGTAGGGAGAGAGACAGCAACAGTAGGGAGAGAGACAGCAACAGTAGGGAGAGAGACAGCAACAGTAGGGAGAGAGAAAGCAACAGTAGGGAGAGAGACAGCAACAGTAGGGAGAGAGACAGCAACAGTAGGGAGAGAGACAGCAACAGAGAGAAAAAGAGAGAGGGTTCAGTGTCAGCTGAGGCAAAGGAGAGGGAGAGAAGAAATAAAAATTGTGAAACAGAATTAATAGGGGGAAGGGAAAAAAAATAATATAAAGGTCCTATCAGGTGTATATTACATAAGGTATGGTCAACATTATGCCAGCCCCACCCTCTACCAACTCCCCCTTCAGGGCTCCTTTGTAGAAGAAACAAAGAACAGATCTACTGCCCCCCTAACAAGCATGTTGTAAGAGTTGACTAATTATGGGTGTTTATTTCAAAGAAAGAGTGCATCTGCCTGAGATGCAAGGAACCAACAGTCTGCACACAGATAAGTCAGATCTGTTAAACAAATTTGCATACAAAACTCAGTCTGGAACAAGATATATCTGGAAGTGGGGGGGGGGGGACAGAATTTTTCTCCTGGAGATGACAGCCAGTGAAGGTGAAGAAGAAGTAGATGCCAGTCACCTTTACATCAGAATAGAATATTATCTGGTTCCCATTTTTGGCTGGACAGACCTGGGAGCCATGGACAATTCTGAGGGGGAAATCTGCCACAATGCTGAATGAACCCAAAAGCTAAGGGTCGACAGGCAAGCAACTAGCCACAACAAAACCAAGGCTTCAACAGTATTTTATTTAAACTAAATCTTACCATATTTCTTGCGCCCTCCAAACATATTAACTCTACCCAGACCATCAATTTTAGATTTGACCATCACATTAATCTTCTTCAGATTGTCTCTGGCTGTTTTAAATTTGCCTTTCTTGGATGAATCCTCTTCACAGTCGATTTCATTATCCTCAACACCGCTGGTTGTCTTCTCATGCTCCACACTTGCATTATTATCCTGCGGAGATTCGCTGGCTCCAACTTGTAGCTGAGATTCATTTCTTTCACCTGCTCAACAAACAGAAACATATATACAGAGGCTTGTGTATCACTTCTGCCATCATATATTCCTTTACAGGATGTTGCAGAACCAACCCCAACAGCCCCTGGCTGTTGTGTGGTTTTTCTAGTCAAATTACGTCCAGTAGTTTGCCATTTCTTCTGGACGGTCGGCTTTCTTGATACCACTGTCGAAACCAACACATGGCGCATGGCCCGCAGCTGGGATCGAACCCGGCATCCCGGCATTACGAAGCCATCATATATTACTGCAGTAATAAGCTTATCCTATCTTATACATGTAGCTAGGGACCCCTTTCCACACCTTGAAGTAAACTGAGTATAAAGTGATAGACCTATATTTTACAGACCAATTAGTACTCTTATCTTCTTGTGATCACTTTCTGATTTACACCGGCAGACAATTTTTTGTGATAAACTTGACTGTTTTTTAAAGTTCCCTTCCAGTTTCATACAATTTTGAGGTGATGGAGTTTACCACTCTTGAGGGCTTGGATCACCGATAGATAGCGCATATCTGAAGATGACCACTTGGTGGCAGTCAGAACTGGTGTTGTGTAACGTTTCGGCAACCTGCTCTAGTGTTAGGATTACTGCTGTGTGGTTGGAACATAATTTACCAGTGAGTATATATTTTGTGTGGCGGTGTTGTCTGGATATGTGATAAAGCTGCCAGCAACCTACCCCCCTCCCACCCCCATTTTTAACCGCACCAGTTGCTGATTCATCTGTGTAAGCATTTATCCACAACTGTTCAGGATACTTTTCCTGGACCATACTAAGAGCATCTGCTCATTTTTGAAGGTCACTGGACTTATTTCCAGCTGTGAGTCCATTAACTGAAGTCATTATCTGTATTGTGTCACTGACTTGCTCTCAAGGTACAGGGTTAGTCAGTTGACAGATTATCCTCACTGCATGTTGAACCACTCAGTTCATAAATGCTTGGATCCCCTCCTCAGTAAACCCTGCAGTGTGTAGCAGCTGATGACATAGTGTTCTTGTTTTGCGAACCTCCGTTTAACTAGCTGGTATAGGGTAAGTTTCAGCGGTGTTGTTCTCATGACCTGATACAAATTTGAGGCTCGATCGGCATGGGAGCCAAAGTCTTTTTTTTTTAAGGCTTGCTCTGTTCAGATTAGAACCCACCTCCTCCAGATCGGCAGTCAAGCATCTAGCCACTATACCACAGTGACTCATACATGCAGAAAGAAAGGACCATTTTCATGCCAGTGGCACTTGGACATATGGTGCTAGACCCACATGTTTTGTAGAATAATCAACACTCAATGAGCAATGTGATCAACATGCATTTACTTCCCAGGATATTTCCTGACATGCCTTTTGGGTTGGTCTTTCTGTGAGCTAAAGTAAAGTTTAAAAACACTACCTTAAACCCAGGATTCAAACACAAGACACCAGAACTAGCAAGCAACAATTTAGCTACTAGGCTAACACTGCTCCTATCTTAAACATGTGATAAGAGATGGTGGCAAAAGTGAAAGGAAAATCTAAAAGAGAACATGAATGGTCAAAACTGTTTGCAACATCAAGAGAAAAATGTTTGTAATGAGTCTGTGATGTCAGTTTTTTTTTTTAACTTTTGAATGCAATCCTTTCTGCAATTCTTATTATTTTTATTATTATTGTTATTATTATTATTACTGTTGTTATTATTGTTGTTGTTGTTGTTATTATCTAGTCCGGTTTTGCTTTTCAGCATCAGGTTTTAAAGGGGATGGGTGTGAGTTTTGGTATGTGCTACCTAGATGCTGGTATCAACAGCCTGGGATATTCCAACCAGCCAGGACTGACTTCTAGATCTGCTTCCATTATATCTGACAGGGCTGTGTGTGCTGCACCAATTGGTATCAATGCTAATATTTATCAATTATAACCAGTTCTTCAGTGTGACTATTAAATAAATGTATGGGATCCATTTCAGACCTATGAAACTAAAAGGTATCTGCATGTCTTAGTCAGTTAGGAATCACTGTTCTAGAGGAAAAAGCAACAAATTTTAGTTCATTGTTCATTTTCAAGATCATCTTCATCACACATTAGACATGACCTAACATGCTCCGATCTCCTGAGTATTTCTCAAAGTGTTTTTAGGCTAACAACTTCCATTCCGTTCATGCTGATGTAACAACGGTAAGCTTCTGCATAGTTTTCCTGTCTCGCAGCTTCAATTGGCACATCCAGGGTGTGCAGTCTATCCAGTACAAAAATTCATTTTCCATGAAAGTGAAAGCCTCACAGCGTTTAGTCTCTTGTAGGCATTGATGATGTCTCTTCTGTACATAAATGGCCCATTCCTGATTGCCGCACTGCCAGCCAGGGCATCTGCTCTCTCACTGCCTTTCACACCAGCATCCCCTGGGACAAAAATGAAGGTGATTTTGCGAAAAAATAAGAAATGTCAAATGTTTTGTATGCTCAAACCTTTAATATATAGCAGAAAACTGGACAATCAACGAACAATTAAAAAATCGAACTGTGACTTGAAGGTGTGGGTATACGGAAAAAAATAGCATATTTATAATTCTTTAATTCTCCTCTGCGTGGCTATTAGGTCAGAACATTATCTTTATAGTCAAAAGCCTGTTTGTTCATCCCTTAGTTGTCAGCAACAGTGCTCTAGCTACCTAGTGTGCAGCTTCTTATCTCGGAGAGGTAGGCATGCACACAGCAGCTAAACAATGTGTCGCTGGAATTGTGAAGCCTACAGTTCCCCACAAGGACTTTTGTTTTTAAAAAAATTCATAGATTAGGAAATAGCTACTGATATTAAGCTTAAGAATTTATCGAACTATCAGAAAACAGACCCAGAACAACACTAACAAATTCACATCATCATCAAAAACAGCAATACCCAAATTTGCTGCAGTTGTGTCCATAATGCCATCATAGCAGCTCTCATCCATGGGATCTAGCATACTTGATTTGTCTGCAGCTATACAAAAAAATCAAGTATATTAGAAAACAGTGGAGTATGGAGAGTGAGAGGCAACAATGAAGCTCACAGTTTATTTAAATTACCACTAAACACTGGTATCATGAGGGACAATAGATTATGATAGTCTGGGCACATAGAGAGAATGGCAGAACACAGAGAGAGAAAAAAATTGTGTAAACAAAAGAGTTGAACAGGAGCAGATCACAAAGCAGACCCCCCCCCCCCCCCCCCCAAAGAAAGACAGTGGAGAGAGTTGAGTTTTAGCTGAGTCCAGAATTGACATCACAGCACTTAGGGCATTTCCATGCTGGCTCCGTCATCATCCTCAGCAGCCAGCGCAGAGTTCCAATACTGATGGTAACGGTCACCATCTGGTTATATGTCTGTCTTGCCTTTCCTCTGAGTGCCGTGAGCCAGCCAGACCCTTTGGTTACATACAGATATCTCATTCTCTCTAGGCCATAATAATCTTCTATCTCTACTGATTCTGTTGCTTGTTACCAAAGGGCCTTGACCACATCTGCTTTGTTATGTATCCATTCACCACCCAGTGGTGCAGATCCAGTCAATATGTCTGCCTGTTCATTACCCACCATGCCGGCATAGCCTGGAGAAAAGATCCAAAGTATGCTCACTACCTGTGACCTTTCCAGTGAAGCTTGCCACTCTGCTCGAAGCTTCCCTGTAGTGGAGAGAGAATATTCATGCAGACCTACAAACCAATTGGAAAGAGAAGGCCAGTCACAAAGATGAAAGGAGGCAGGTGTTATCTGCAGCAGTGAACCTCAAGAATGGTAAAGAAGAAGCAAAATTAGTTATGCTGTAGAGATCATTGTTTATAGAAGTTAATGTGTATACCTGTTGAACTTGAATTGTTCTACCTTCTGTCCACCCTCCACATAAGCTTTACCTGGAAGCACTTTCTGCACTAATGTAACAACAGACACTTTTGGGCAGTACTGGCATCTTCTATCTAGAAAAAAGCCTCAAGTATATTTGTGTGGGTGTGTATGTCTCATAATCATCATTAAGTGCCTTGCCGACTTGCATGGGCGATCATGCCTCTCCAAAATCTGCGATCTGCAACTGAGTGTATCACTTCATGTGTTGACACCCCTCCATACTATGAAAAAAGTCTGTCAAGAATCTTCTCGGCTGTCTTCCTCTGTCTCTGTTTCTACAGATCTTTTCAGTGGTCACATGTTGCTTTTTCACTATTCTCATAACATGACCCCAAAAATCATGGCTCTCTTTCTACATGTGTGTATATATATATATATATATATATATATATATATATATATATATATATATATATATATATATATGCTAAGAAGAATATTTTATATATATATATATATATATATATATATATATATATATATATATATATATATATATGCTAAGAAGAATATTTTATATATATATATATATATATATATATATATATATATATATATATATATATGCTAAGAAGAAGATTTTATATATATATATATATATATATATATATATATATATATATATATATATATATATATATATATATATATATATATATATATATATATATATATATATATATATATATACATACATACATATATATTGGTCCACCAATAATGACTGCAGAGGTTGAGGATGCAATACATCATATGAAGAAAGGAAAAGCATCCGGGCCAGACAACATCTCACTGGAAGAAATCGAAGAACTGGGAGATTTTGGAATTGAAATAATAACTAAACCTTTAAATGATATTTACAACAGTGGGTATATTCCAAATGACCTTTTAAAATCCATATTTATAGCTCTTCCGAAGAAACCAGGCACTTTAAAATGTGAAGACCATCGCACAATAAGTCTTATGAGTCACATGACTAAGATTGTACTGAGAATAATTATGAGAAGAATAAGAAACAAAATTAAACCAGAAATCAGCTATAAACAATGTGTATTTGTAGAAGGAAAAGGTACAAACAATGCCATTTACATCCTAAGGACATAGTCAGAAAGAGGTGTTGAAGTAAAGACTGATTTGTACTTATGCTTCATTGACTATACAAAAGCATTTGACTGTGTGAAGCATGGAGAAGTAATCAAACTGTTAGAAAAATTAAACATTGATGGGAAAGATCTACGAATAATAAAGAATATGTATTGGCAACAAACAGCAGCTATAAGAATAAACAACTGTTTAGGTACATTTCAAAGCATAAAGAGGGGCGTACGACAAGGATGTGTACTGTCACCTGATTTCTTTTCAATATACAGTGAATATATAATGAGATTATTAATTGATATGCCCAGAATTGTGGTTGGTGGGCACAATATAAACAATTTATGTTATGCTGATGACACAGTCTTGATAGCAACAAGTCAGAAAGAATTACAAGAAATGACAGACATTGTGGTGTTAGAAAGTGGAAGAATGGGCCTCAGTTTGAATAATGGGAAGACAGAAGTAATGGTGGTATCAAAGAAACAAATTATTCCTAAATGTGTAATAAAAGTCAATGGTGTTATTTTAGGACAAGTACAGAAATTTAAGTATCTGGGCACATGGATAACTTCAGATGGAAGATGCATAACTGAAATAAGAAACAGAATTGGACAGGCAAAAACTGCATTTTATAAAATGAAAAACATCTTGTGCAATATATCCTTGTCATTGAGAGTTAGAAAAAGAATTCTTGCTTGCTACATACATCCAGTTTTAACATATGGATGTGAATCCTGGACAATCGGTAGGCAGGCCAAACAATTTTTAGAGGCCTCAGAGATGTGGTTTTACAGAAAAATACTTAGAAAACCTTGGACAGCCAAAGAGAGCAACCAAGAGGTTTTGAAAGAGGCGGGAGCCCGAAGACAACTTATCACAGACATCAGAAGGAGACAGTCATCATTTTTCAGCCATGTTATGAGAAGACCGAAAATAGAACATGTTGTGACCACTGGAAAGATCTGTGGAAAAGGGGATAGAGGAAGACAATGAGAGAAGATGCTTGACAGTCTTGTTGCATGGCATGGAGGTGTGTCGGCACACGAACTGATACATGCTGCAGGAGATCGCAGATTATGGAGAGGCATGATCGCCCACGCCAGTCGGCAAGGCACCTGATGATGATGATGATATATATACACAGACATATATATATGTGTGTTTGTGTGTGTGTGTACATATATATATATATATATACACAGGTATAATATCTTCTACTTAGCATTGACCAGCTGCAAACTGTGGATTAAAGTTTTGGTTGTATATCCACTTCTGGACTTTGATCTTGTTCCACAATTTGAGTTTTACATGCACCACATCCATTTTACAAATGTGGCTAATTTGTGTGCAGCTGTTGGTTTCCTAAACTCTCTGGCAGAGGCACTTCAAAAGTAAACATCTCTAAACAAGTCTACTTTTATGCCACACTTGTTACAGGGGTCGGCATCTGTTGCTTAGGCGTTATGAATGCACTTTGTAATTCCGAGATGCCGGCTTCAATCCCAGCTGTGATGATTTGGCAGCAGACTGCCTAGCATTTCAAACCACTGAACGTAAAACTGGCAAGTGTACTAACAAACCGCCAAAAGCTGCTTAGGTTGGTAACCTCCTGTAAAAAGGATACACAACTTTTAGTGGTTTATTAAAAGCCTACCCCAAACACGGGACATTTACAGGGCACGGGTTAGTGTAATATTTCAGGGGATAGTAGACAGGCTGAATGTAGTCGTGGGACCTAGGCTGCATTCGGTCGTGGGACCTAGGCTGCACTCTCTCGTTGAACGTAGGTGGGTTAGGGTTAGGGTCAGTTCTAGATATTTTAGGCTCGTTAAAAGCATTAGATGATTAGAAAGCCCGAGAAACCCTGTCTTAACACCCTCTAAAATGTGGGACTGTCCTGTGACGTCATCTGGGGGTAAGATATTATTAAAGCACCCAACTTTTTTGTTATGGCCAGTGGGTCTATTTTCACCGCCTCCTTTATCCTCTCCCACCTACAATGAGGCACTAGAACCCGAACAGGAAATACACAGTATAGATATTATTACATACGTACTATACTATTAGTATTACTATACAAGGACCATCCCTAACCCTTTCTGTGTACACCACTTTATAATAGTTAATCTGAATCTCATGACATTATACAGTCTACAGTCTATAGTATACAAGTGTCACGCCAGTATCACGTTAGGCTCAGATTTTTAGAGAGAAAACTGCATTTGATAGATGTGTTGACAAATCACACCGGCCGCAAATATTTTTTTTCAGGACTTTACCTGGTAGGTATCCGTTTCAGGCTGGGTCGCCTACCTTCAGGAATCCTACATTATTTATATATCTGTGTTTTTTTTTTTTTATAATATTAATATTTATGCATTAAAATACTAAGTACTAATTGTAAAGAATTAGTCTATCACTTTACACACCTAACCTTGTCAAAAAGCACACACTTTGGCTGTCGGGAGCAGCACAGACTTGTAGTCTATTCAAGTCTTATGTTGTTGCATCGCCCAGGCCAGCAGGTTCCTTCACCCTTCACCTTCTAGTTCCTGGGGAGAATTTAGGCACCATCACGTGATCCTGGGAGGATTCCTCTTGGTTAAACTTGGATCTCTGATTGGTTATTGTAAGTTGGATATTTCCATAGTTATTTTTATTATGCTTAGTATTCTCCAGCAGGGAAATCCCTCGTCGTATCTATCCGTACTAAAAGTGATAAATACATACATGCAATAATGGCAGTGTTCAATTAGAGCTAAGGAAATGTATGATTAGAATACTTCCCTTTGACCTGTCAGCTCAGCTGTCACCGGCTCGAATCCTTATCAAAGAAGATTTTGGGACACTGGTTTAATAATTTTATATTATTATTATTATTAATATGGATGCAGGTAGAGCAATTTTGACAGCTTATTGGGCCCCTGAGCAAACCAGTGTGCTGGGATCCATACGGCAACCACTCACATGAATTACATTTGTATTTTAAGTTAAGTCACTTGACACACACACGCACACACACACACAGATTAGCATAGAACTTCTAGGCTTGTGGGACTATCGGGCAAATGAACGAGATCATCATCATCATCGGTTCACAGGCCCTTGAGAGAACGTCTCTCTCGTCTCGGCACACGCAAACGTTACTCTTTCTCTAGCCAGTTCTTCAGCCCCATGTGCTTTCATTGCGTCGGGGAGGTCTGTCTCAAGTGTCGTTTTTTCGGAAACTGCACCCTTCCACCATTGCTCTCCCCCAGGCCACCCTGGCGATTAACATGGCCCAATTAACTAATGCATGTACAACATATACATCGTTTTAAATATTTGAAAACATGTAACTGTCGCCATAATCCCTCATTGCATCAGTTAACTTTTTTTTCTTCCTATCGCAACCCTTCCTGGTTCGTTTAAGCCCATACATGTATGTGTTGCAAAAGATGAAGTACATGTGTCGTGTCTTAGTTTGCCCCTTAGTTATGTTTCTCTTTCAGTTCATTTGCCAGTTATGTTCTCCATTTGAATTGCTGCATTAACTGCTTCTGCCGAGATGTGAATAGAGATAAAGGTTCAGGCAGATTATGCTGAGTGCTTTTTAGTCTGTGTGTGTGTCTGTATGTGTGTTTGTATGTGTGTGTCTGTATGTGTGTTTGCGTGTGTCTGTATGTGTGTGTCTGTATGTGTGTGTCTGTATGTGTGTTTGCGTGTGTCTGTATATGTGTCTGTATGTGTGTGTCTGTATGTGTGTTTGCGTGTGTCTGTATGTGTGTCTGTATGTGTGTATGTGTGTGTCTGTATGTGTGTTTGCGTGTGTCTGTATGTGTGTCTGTGTGTGTCTGTATGTGTGTATGTGTGTGTGTCTGTATGTGTGTTTGCGTGTGTCTGTATGTGTGTCTGTATGTGTGTCTGTATGTGTGTGTCTGTATGTGTGTGTGTCTGTATGTGTGTTTGCGTGTGTCTGTGTGTGTGTCTGTATGTGTGTGTGTGTCTGTATGTGTATGTGTGTGTGTCTGTATGTGTGTGTGTCTGTATGTGTGTATGTGTGTGTGTCTGTATGTGTGTGTGTGTCTGTGTGTCTGTATGTGTGTGTCTGTATGTGTGTTTGCGTGTGTCTGTATGTGTGTCTGTGTGTGTGTCTGTATGTGTGTGTGTCTGTATGTGTGTGTGTCTGTATGTGTGTGTGTCTGTATGTGTGTGTGTGAGTATGTTTGTATGTTTGTGTGTGTCTGTGTGTCTGTATGTGTGTGTCTGTATGTGTGTGTCTGTATGTTTGTGTGTGTCTGTATGTGTGTTTCTGTATGTGTGTCTGTATGTGTGTGTGTCTGTATGTGTGTGTGTCTGTATGTTTGTGTGTGTGTCTGTATGTGTGTGTGTCTGTATGTGTGTGTCTGTATGTGTACGTGTGTCTGTATGTGTGTTTGTATGTGTATTTGTGTCTGTGTGTATGTGTGTGTGTCTGTATGTGTGTGTGTGTGTCTGTCTGTGTGTGTGTTTCTGTATGTGTATGTCTGTATGTGTGTGTGTCTGTATGTGTGTGTCTGTATGTGTGTTTGAGTGTGTCTGTATGTGTGTGTCTGTATGTGTGTGTCTGTATGTGTGTGTCTGTATGTGTGTGTGTGTGTGTCTGTATGTGTATGTGTGTCTTTTTCTTAGCAGTAATGTGGACACGTTGCTTCCAAAATCATCGGAACGTCCTATCTCTCTAAGGACATTGACAATGTCTGCGTGATCCAGGGGACGGCCATTTGCAATAATGACAGTATATCAGCGTTTTCATTTTCAACAACACCTGCATTCCCCGGAACAAATATGAAGGCAACTGCACAAAGACAGGAGAGTTATGCATTGACTCTCTGGAACAGGGCTACGGCTACCCAATGGGCGATGAAGGGAGATACTTGCAGTTGAAGAAGTATATGCACCAAGTATTCAAAAGGTATCCTGCTGTACACATCCTCTAAGTCCAGTGCGTCTGCACGTTTCTCTTCTCTCATCTGACAACCTTTATAGACTTCACAGGTGAAAATTGCTGCACTGAGCCATGTCTCTTTGCAACGCCTGTATCCTCCAAGAGTGGATGGAAACCTGTCTTGCTTTTCCGAATCCTCAGAAAGTCTACGTGATATTATTTTCTCAGAAGTTTGCCCATAATGATAATGATTCTGTAGCAACTGCTCTTAGAATGGTGTTTATTTGGTTTTGGTAGCGGTAGTAGGTAGCTGTGTAGCCACTCCTTTTTTACCTGACCACTTTTGATGTATTACTCTCTTGTCAGGTTTGTTATATTGTCCTCTGACATCTGCAGCATATAAGTATACTGGATGCGGTCGGGGCCTGGGGCAGTATTGGACGATTTCTTAGGGGTTGTCCGAATGGTCTCAGTTATAATACTGAAAGTGTCGACTCTCGGTCTGACTCATCTTTCTGGTTGATCGGTTCCAATTAGCGTTGTCCTTTATCTGCATCAGATTTCTGCCATCAGATCTGTGCTTTGAAAGTCTGGGATACCCTCGACGTCATGTGTGGTGCCGTTCATCGCCCGATGAAGTTGCAAAAATGTGGCAAGTGACCATCAGAACACACATTCTTACAGTAATCACCTCATTCCTCATTCTTGACCTGCCTTGCGCATAGCTTGAAAGCCATCGTTGTCTAATTAACTGTATCTTTCGGGCCACCCAGCCCAGACTGCGGCATGTTACTCTTCCTGGCCTTCGGTTACACCTTGACGATCTGCCTCTTTGCCAACCATGCTCTTTCAACCTCTTCATCTCACCATGACTGAGTCCATTTTTGTTCTGATTGCGATAGGTATTTAATTTGCAGCGCCTAACTTTGCTGATGGAATCCAAACCTGTTTTATCATACCGGAAATAATTTTTTTTTCTGTTTATCTGACTGCTTTTCGTGTTCTTCTCAACCAAGACAGCAGGAAACAAGTGGTCGCTATCATGGTACCCCAGTGTGCGTCATCTACAAACAGAAGTGATGGCGAGTCAAATCAATCACACTGTCAGAGTCGCCTGGTCGTGTGGCTAATCTAATGACTTGTCCGTCATTCATACACACCGATACAGCAGATACCAAGGCCTCCTCCAGATCCCCCCCCCCCCCCTGTTTACCAGGGCCTCCTCCCTATTTATTGGTGATGACATTACCCCACTGGCTGCCTCTGGCGTTAAATGTCCTAGCAATGAATGTTATTTCCTTCCCCGGGCTCAAACAAACTTTGCCACTGTCGCACGTCAAACTTCCCGTTACAGGCGTGAACATTTGGGTGTGTTTTGTGTTTGTCTACACACACTAAACAGTTATATGAAGCTGGTCCCCCTCCCCCTTTTTTTCCCCCCACCAACCCCAGCGCATGATCTCCATAACCATTATGTGCGGTGCCATGAGTCATGTTTCGCCATCTCACACGATCACACGAATAAGTGATAAGGTCAGTGTTCTTGTCTCCGTTCGTCCACGTGGCTAAGCCATCCATATATTCATCTCTTTACCTTCTCCTAAAAAAAAGTTTTTTTTTTAAATGGGGCGGGGGGGGGGGGGGAGGGGGGTGTGGCGCATACATTGCAATTTTTATTAACCTGTTTCGAGTTCCTCTCCCACCACACACAAAGATACACTGACCGATTTTATGAAGGATGTCTGCTCACCCACAACACACGAGCATCCTCACCATCATGGACCGCGCCATGTTTCATAGTTTCGCCATCTCATACGATCACAAGAATCACGGAACAGGTTTTATTCTTCTTCATTTTCTTAGCTCTCACCGGTTGTAAACTCCGGTCGAATCTTTTTGTCATTCGTCCATTGCTGCACGTTGATCTTCTTCTTCTTCTTCTTCTTCTTCTTCTTCTTCTTCTTCTTCTTCTTCTTCTTCTTCTTCTTCTTCTTCTTCTTCTTCTTCTTCTTCTTCTTCTTCTTCTTCTTCTTCTTCTTCTTCTTCTTCTTCTTCTTCTCTCTACTTCTTCTTCTTCTTCTTAGCGTTTACCGGTTGTAAGCTCTGATGGAAAGTTTTGGTTGTTCGCCTTCTTTAAACTTTTGTCTTGTTTCAGGACTTAAGTTTTAAGTGCACATCTGATTCACAGATTTGCAGACTGCTGGTTCCTTGGTTCTCAAAAAGATGCACTCCGACTTTAAAGGAAACACCCTTAATTAGTCGCCTCCTGTGACATGCTTGTTAGGGGGAAATGGGTTTATTCTTCGCACTTCGGAATCCACAGAGGAGTTTTTGCACGCAAATCTGTTTTACACATGTGGCTTTTTTGTATGCAGACTGTTGGTTCCTCTCCTCACATGCAGATGCATTCAGACTTCGAACGAAACTCTCATAATTAGTCGTCTTGTGAGACATGTAAGAGGATCAGGTCACTATTGTTTATCTCGTCAGATCCATATGGCTACTGGCCAATGTATTTATCTTTTTATATTCTCTTTACCCTTTTTTTTTTTTTTTTACAAAATCAATGTTGCCATTTGTCGCAACGTTCTCGAGTCCATTCCTTTTTATACCATACGAAAGCATTATTATTATTTGTAAAACATGATTCAATCACGCAGTCACAAATATTTTGTTTTGTGAATATAAATTTAATACTGTGGCTGTCCGGAAATGAAGTGACAGTTTTTATGTGACTATCATCAAACATTGTGGTGTCTGCCTGTCCGGTCAGTTGCTCGTTTAGTTGACAACACATTTTACTGTTTTTATAAATTATGTAGTGACCTTCTGACCTAAGTTTTAGAGTAAGCCATTATATTTCTGGCTGACCTGATTTTTTGTTTTATCGCTTCACTGTAGTTTTCTTCTTGTGAGTTCCCTCCTTATTAATATTATTTATTAAATATTATCTATCGAACTATTGCCCTGATCAGTCATGCAAGTAAAATTCTACTAAAAATTATAATGAGAAGACTGCATAAGAAAATGGAAGAAGAGATTAATATAGCTCAGGCTGGATTTAGACAGGGAAGAGGAACAAGAGATCATATATTCAACATGCGTTTAATAATAGAGAAGTGTAGAGAATTTAATGTAAATCTATTCTTATGTTTTGTGGATTATTCAAAAGCATTTGACTGTGTACAACATCAGAAGCTTTGGGAAATCATGAGGAATATGGGCTTTCCACCACATATAGTGCAGCTCATTAAAATGCTCTATCAAGACCAACAAGCAGCAGTCAGAATAGATGGAGAGACATCAGACTGGTTTGGCATCAAGCAAGGAGTCCGTCAGGGATGTGTGCTGTCACCGTATTTGTTCAACCTGTATGCCGAAAATATAATGAGAAATGTAATAGATGATATAAACAAGGAACAATATGATGCCCTAAACATCGGTGGTCATGAAATACCAGAAATTCGTTATGCTGATGATACAGTATTACTATCAACATCACAAAATGGTTTAGAAAACTTATTAACCTCACTCCAAAGAAATAGTGAAAATCATAACTTATTTCTTAACATAGCAAAAACAAAGATAATGCATACAAACAAAACTGCCATGGAGAAGGAAATATATGTTAATGAGGAAAGATTGGAAGTGGTGGAAAATTTCGAATATCTTGGGTCACTGGTTACCAACAATGGTGACACAATGAAAGAAATTAAACGGCGACTATCAATTGCTCTTCAAAGACTAAAACAACTGAATAAATTATGGAATTGTACAGATAGAATTACAAAGGTCAGATTTTTAAGAGCATGCATCTTTCCCATTGCAACATACGCCTGTGAGACCTGGACACTTACTAAACAAGCGGAACAGCGCATAAATGCATTTGAATATAAATGTTACAGACAGGTTCTAAGAATATCTTGGGTAAAGAAAAGAACAAATGCATCCATACTTCAAGAGCTGAATATTGAAGAGGGTTGGCTAGTAAAGACAATAAAACAAAGAAAATTGAAATATTTTGGTCACTTGAAACGTCATGGAAGTCTAGAGAGAACAATAATGGAGGGGTATATGCCTGGGAAGAGAGGAAGAGGAAGGCCAAGGAGAAGATGGGTGCAGGATGTGGCAGATGATCTCCAGATGGGTGTATCAGACGCAGGACATCTTGCTCACGATAGGAAGGTTTTCCGGAGGGTTGTTATGGCAGCGAGGTTCCGCGAGGGACATGCTACTGAATGAATGAATGATTAAATATTATTAGTTCTATCATCACATTTGAATAGTGTTGATTGAATCAGTGTGCCCATATTCTCCTCTTAAGGGCTGTATAAGGGACATTCTTGCAGGACATGTTCTAATACTGGGCGCATTGATGAGCTACTTAGGAGAAGCCTGTGCATATATCATATAATATTAAATTTATTGGCTCTACTGGCACATTTGGCCGGTAAGCTGGACTGCTTCGGCCGGCTTAGCAGGGCTTAGTGGGAGTTATGTCCCTTCGCGTCCCTTCGCCAAACTCAAAACAAGTCGCGGAAAAAGTCACGAATCAAATGACAAACTTACCTATCATCATCCGGGTGCGTGTAGGGTTGGTTTTAGGGTTACCTATCATCATACGGTTGCGCGTAGGGCTGCGTAGGGTGTCTATCATCATCATACGGTTGCGTGTAGGGATGCGTAGGGTGTCTATCATCATCATCATACGGTTGCGTGTAGGGTTGCGTAGGGTTTGGGTTAGCGGTAGGGTTAGGGGTGTGGGTTAGGGGAGGGTTAGGGTTAGATGATGTGAAAATATTCACGTAGGAGGTGGAAATACTGGCCGACAATCTGATACCTGTGGGAGTGGCGCCACTGGAAGTGTGCCAAATATGACGGCAATAGCGCGCGGCGGCTGGTGCCCAATCGGTGGCGAATTGTCCGTGTCAGTAGCATCCACCGTCAGTCGACTGTTTGCGCGTGCATGCGACTGTGCGCGATTGTAGGGAACTACGGCGTCACAATTGTCACATCTAACGCTACACCCTAACCCCTAAACCCTAAACCTAAACCCTAACCCTAACCCCTAACCCTACCCCTCATCTATCTTACGTAAACAACCAACCCTACACGCAATAAGCAGCCCTACACGCAACCGTAGGACGATGATAGACACCCTACGCAACCCTGCACGCACCCGGATGATGATAGGTAAGTATGCCGTTTGATTCGTGACTTTTTCCGCGACTTGTTTTGAGTTGTTTTGAGTTTGGCCAAGGGACATAACTCCCACTAATATATAGATGCCAGCACCCCAATTTTTTACCTCACTGGTTGCTGATCCATCTGTGTAAGCACGTATCCACACTTGTTCAGGAGTTTTCCTTGACCATACTAAGAGCAGCTGATCATTTTTTATGGTCATTGGAATCATCTTCAGCTGTGAGTCCATAGACTGAAGTCATCTGTATTTGTCGCAGAGTAACTCCCAAGGTACAGGGTACAGTGTTGGTATCAGTAATGTTTTGCTCATGGGTAGATCTATTTGACACTGTTATAAACCTTCTTCCATGATGGATAAAGCTGCTACGTTTAAGATGCCTTAATGCCAGGTCATCTAATCTTGCTTTCATTGGGTGTGGCTGCATACTGTTAAAATTCTCCATCTGGATCATAGTTTCTTCTATAGAACACTGTCTGTGTTGCAGTTGTTTCTGTATTTCCAGGATTGATTTAGTTTTCATGGAACCTGTGATATGTCTAATGGCTTGCTTTTGCACTCTGTCTAATGATTGTAGATGGGAATTAGCAGCTGATAGCTGAGCTTTTGCACCAGACTCCCGTAGGATCTTATCACTTCATTACAAACCTTTTTTTAAAAGGGTTTTTACATGCGCTCCTCAACTTGTACCTGCCAGTTTTCTAAGTAACCCTAGCCGCCTTCCCTTCTACATTTTCTACATGTTTGCTCCATGTGAGTCTTTTATCAAATATCACTCCAAGACAAGGGGGCTTTTAGCAAGGATGTTCTTAGGTAAATTCTAGCAGCTTTGTCCCTGGGGAAAGAGAGACAATTGTTGTGGATGTTTTGCGTGTGTTGATGGCAACATGCCACTTTTCTGCCCATGTCATCAAGAGATCTGTTTCTTGCTGCATGGGTTGCATAGGGCTGTGGTTTTTGATCCGCTTTCTGGCCCAGTGTTTCCGACTTCAGGATCACTTGAGAGGGAGAGTTGGCTCACCCCTACACCTTTATCTCATTTGTTGTCCCATTCAGTTTCCTGCTCGGGGTTGAGATCCCACCTTCCACCGGATTGCTGGGAAAAACAGGGTCGACCACGTGAAGGCGAAGTAAGCTTGAGCAAGAGAGACTTATAGTGGCTAAGTCTTGTATTGCATATCATTGCTCCATTAGGACCCTGCTTCACTAGTGATATGTTCCTTTTGTTTTAGTGAATTTTTACTAAGATTTAAATTAAAGTTAATTGCGATGTAAATAAAAATAAAATTACAAGTTTCTTGATCGTTTGTTATTGTATAAATTATAGAATTTGTCATCTGATTGTCCCTGTGTACTGTGCTTGGCTAATGACCTGTTAGTTTCATAGTTTTCCTTTGCAATCTTTTGGTCTAAGAAAGACAGGAAAGTTAATAGTTTCAAGTTTTACACACACAAAAACCCACACACAGCCGAGCTTTTGTTTTTGGCTAGACTATAAAATAATAAATGCATCAAGATCATTGATTAACTGTCAATAGAGTATAAATAACGCTTAAAATCTTTAAATTAAAAAAAAAATGACTATGAATTGAATAAGGAAGATCAAGTAAAGATTATGTCATTATCTTGTCATTATTGTGTGTTAGACATGATATAAAATATAAAAAATCAATGTTGATGAGAATGGGATCCACAGGCTATATCCCAAATAGCGGGATCTTTCTCTACACAACAACCTGCCAAGAATGTCACACAAAACACAAACTCCATAGCTGTAACGATGATTCCCAGCCAGGAATCTTCATTAAAAACTATTTGTGAACAGAACACCACAAGACATGAAATAAACAACCCACAACCTTCAGAGCGCAAGACAAATTTGTCACGGAGGCCTCATGATATGTATTTTCTTCATCTTTGCGTTCAGTTGTGTATGCTCAGATCAGACCATCAGGTGGGTTGCCTCTATAAACTCACATGTCAGTAGCAGGTCCTTCATGGTTCCCCATAGCTTGCTCCACACACTTTGCTCTTGAGGCCAGGTGTCTTATTGAAGTTGTATGTAGAGTGGGCAGGTCTGCAGAATGTGCTCAGGTGTTTGTGGTCCTGTTTGACAGGCACACTGTGGGGACTGTAAAATCTTTATTTTATGAATTTGTTAGTTGAGCCTGCAGTGTCCTGTTTGTAGATGGAAAATTGTTTATGTTGCTTTCTATTGAGTTTGCTGGTGGGGTCTTGTGTATGTTTACTGTTAATTTGTTCTCTCCATAATTCCTTGTATTTTCCCTTGATAAGCGTTCTGATTTCTGGTTATGCCAATGGATGGATGTGTTGTTTCTCCTTTGTTCCATTTTTAGCAAGTATGTCTGCTAACTCATTTCCTGGTATGCCGCAGTGAGCCAGGATCCACTGGAGAACGATCTGATTGTTTTCTGCTAGTCTGTTTAGCTGGCGGGTCAGTTCTCTTTCCATGATGTCTCGTGGATCCCTCTGAGTTGCCTGAAGGACTGACATGCAGTCACAAAGGAAAACAATTTTGCTGTTTTTTTCTTTCATGATATTTATAACTTATGTCACATCTCACATCAGTGTGTGTATTTACCACTTTTTGCGGTGTAAAAGTAGAGGGAGGGGTAGGTATTTGAGCTTGAAGATTTACGGCCACATGGCTTGAGCAGGTTAGGGTTTTATTTTTGCTCCTGACAGAAACACCTATAATCTTACCTAGTGTTCAAACCCGGGTCTCCCACATGAGAGCTAGAGTTCTTATCATTCATTCTACCATTCCTTAATTTATTTATTACAAAAACATTAATAATTTATTTACATTTGTATGATAAAAATGTTAATTATATTATGTTTGTAAATTGCAGTGTTCTCAGTAAAGACTGGAACTAAAAGCATGAAAGTATTTCGTAATAGAATTCGAAGAAAAGATTTTGCAAGACACTGAAGTTTATGTGCTAATTGCTACAAGATGGTGTTTGAAAAACTGCGTTCAGCAGGGGCTTTGCTTTGGAGAATATTTGTCATGATTCTGCATGACGTGTTCCGAAAGATTGTGCCGGCACCAAAGAAGAATATTTCTAGTGACATTATTTTAATCACCGGTGGAGGTAGGGGAATCGGGAGACGGCTTGCTCTTCACTTTGCTAAATTCCACCCCAAACATGTGAGTAAATTGTGTGTGTACATATTTTTATATTGAATTACTTATCTGTGCATTCATGTATTGCAAAGATATTCCTGAATACAAGATCATTAATGTGTTTATAACATATAAATATACAAGAATATTCTTTTTATCGCAAGAATATTCTGTGTATTGCAAGAATATTATATGAATCACAAGAATAGTTATGTATAGCAAGAATATTCATCTATTGCATGTTGTACTGCAAGAACATTCCATGTATCTTTAAAAAAATTCAAGTATTGGAAAAAACATTCTCGTATCACAAGGACATTCTTTTATCACAAGCACATTCATGTATTACAATAATTACAGTAATGGACTGTATCATGTAGGAAAGCAAAAAGAACAGAAGTAGAAAGGAGAGGACATGATGAGTTGAGACTGTGCCTTGACACCACTAGTAGAAACTAGTAGATGCAATTCCTTGAAGAAAAACAGGTGCAGAAGCTAAATTACGAGAGGTCACTGGGGCGTAGAAGAGACACTAATTTAGTAGCGAGCGGCATGAAGACTGAAATGCTAGAACCTTAATTTAGGAGCCAGCACTTAAGAGAAGCATGTGGGGAAAGTAATCGCAGAGGTAGTGGGCAAACACTGGCCAGTGAAGGAGACAGATGATGCGTATAAAAATTACCTGGTTCGTGACTAGAAGCACAGGCCAGAAGACAAGTGTGCTGACATTGTAGATGAAATAGGGAGATTAATAAGAACATTTACAGAGGTTAGAATGTCCTGTTTAACAGGAGACATGGAGGTAACAAAGGTACTTTAAGAAGACAGAATATAACAGAGAATGAGGAGCAACAGAGAAAAAAAGACAGGTTTAATGCCGACAGAGGAACACTTGGTCATACTGAGGAATGGGACCAGTCCAATGTCAGGCATGTTTTAGCCTAATGTTTTAATTTAGAAAAAATACAATTTATTTCATCCCATACAGTTCATCTACAGTTTTGCTGAAACATTCGTCTCAGAATAGAAGGTGATTGTTAGACTTGCTAGTAACAGCTGCATGTGGATCCAAAAAAAAAAAAACCTCACACAAGTTCTTGAGAAGAAAAATCTTGGTACTTTGTTTTAGAACAGCTTATAAATATTCATTAGAGTCAAGAGCCAAAAGTATGCTAAAATAAGAGCTCATCTTGATTGTTAATGTGTAATTAAGTCATTTTTATTCTTGAACAAGAATTTTTTTTTTACATTAAACAATTTTAACGTTATCTGACTTGTTTAGATCACTGGTCATAATGTTTTAATACAGTAGATAGACATACAGTGGTCATCTTATCACCTTTGTCATTGGGGCATGCTTGAAGAGACTTGGGTAACATGAAAGCCCTGATGTCTCTGCATATATCCTGAGAAGTAAAGGTGGCTAGCATGATTTTGACCACATTTTCTGCAGGGGCAGATTACTCTCTACAAATTTGCCGCCAACAACACACGGGAAGCCTTGGGCCCAGAGATCATGGGTTCAAATCCACATTGAGCCAATTTTTTTTTCAAAAATGACCTTGACTCTCCAGTTGACCCAGTCGACAATGGGTACTAGGTAGGGTCCTGGGAATTATTGTTGACCACATCACTCATAGAGTGCAGATTGGTCTATAAAATACAAGTCTAGCACTATATACCCAGTACATTTATGTGCATGGAGCAGTCTCTTTTACTTAACTTTGGCAACATATGTTGAATGTTAAATTAAGAATCGACATCACAGCACTCGGGACATTCCAATAAGTGCTCCGTCCCCATCTTCAGCAGCAAGCGAAGAGTTCCAGTTCTCACGGCACCAGTAACGGTCTGATTGTATATCCAACTCATCCTTCCCCTGAATGTTGAGCGTCGGCAGATCCCCTGGTAACTCCTCGCTGAGCATGATACCCTGTATGGGTAAAGAATGGGCCAGCTGCTTCCCTAACAAGTATGTCAAATCAAGTGACAGATTTAAAGTTTGCTTAAGTCAAATGTCTTGAACTGAAAAGCGCAAATATCACAGCCTAGCTGTAAACCACACCAAAACATGTCAGCCACCCTTTTAAGAGGGAATGTTGAAGAATAAGCTATGCCCAGGACGTCTCCAGGCGTGCAAGTAAGATCTTTTCATTCACTTTAAAAAAAAAAGAAAACATAATATACTGTCACTACAATCTGTATGTGCCACTTTTTAGAATAGTGTTGACATTGGGGGAGGGAGGAAGGGGGGGGGGGTGAGCCTAAGGATTTAGGGCCATATGGCTAGTGCTGTCACCACAGACTGTGCCGGTTCGGTTTCATTAACATGAATGCTATAAAACAACATAGATCATAGATTCCTGGCTTCTATGCAGATTATCTTATGGGGGCGGACACAAAAAACTCTTGCTCAGACTGCCAGGGATGTACAAGATGAGGGTGTCAACTGTGCGTACATGGTGTGTGATGTCAGTGCCAGGGAGCAGGTCTATTCTTTGGTAAGTACTTCAAACAATTTATAATCATGAGCTGAGGTTACATGACGCGGTTTCTTCAAGTCTTTTATACAGTACACCTGATGTTTTTTTCTTTTTGTTAGTCTATGACTGTTCCATCTATCTGCATGGCAGCATGCTTGAGTCTTTTAATCGAATCCCTTCTCAGTGTGGCTTTCGGGGCTCCAATTTAAGGGAAAAGGGGTGGGGGGAGGATAGAAACACAAGCAAACACGTTGTACAAGGCGCTAATTAGGGATTTGCTGAAACTAGATGTGTTAGATATCGCATCCTTGCTGCAAACCATAACAGAACCGACCAACTGTTTTTTAAGGGTGAATCCAAAAGATCCTATTCCCTTGACCTGTTTGACATGGAAAACACTAACAGAAGCTATGTCACTGTTGGCGTAGCTTACCCAGTCAACAAATGCAAGAATCTAGATGTGTTGGCCCCCTGTGTGGATTCCGAGACCTCATTGTCGGGGGGGTGGTGGTGGGGGGGGGGGGGTATGCACTGCCAAGGAGAGTTTCTTCAATGTCGGAGTACATCTGCCTGAGATGTGAGGAACCGACAGTCTGCATACAAATAAGCCAGGTCTGTAAAATGGATCTAAAACTAAAACTCAGGTTCTGGAACAAGACCAGAGTCAAGAAGTGGGGTAAAAAACAGAGCTTTCTGAGAGTTTAAAATGCTAAGGAGGAGGAGGAGGTGGTGGTTTGGACCCCCCCCCCCCCCCACCTTTTTTTCCCCCCACCAACCTAGAAGTTTAAATAAACAGATATATATTCCCCCGTGTGGGTTCCAGGGCCCCATTGTAGGGGAAAACAAGAATAGACCCACTGCCTCCCCAAAAGCATGTCGTAAGAGTCGACTGGAATTGGGGAGCTTCCTTTGAAGTCGGAGGGCATCTGCCGGAGAGGCAAGGAACCAACAGTCTATATTCAAGAGAATGAGATCTGTAAAACTGATGCACATGCAACACTCAGGTTCTGGAGCAGGACTGCAGTTCGGTAGTGGACATGCAACCAGAACTTCCCGCCAGAGTGTACAGCTGGTGAACGCGAAGAAGAAGAAGAAGAAGAAGAATACAGATATACTGTAAACAGGAACAACATAGTACATCCAGCAGTGTGAAATATAATGAAACATTTTTTCAGCCAGATTCATTACAGTGGCCCTTAAAAAAATAAAAATTTGAAGGCATGGTCCTTGGGATAAGAAGCAGGTGAGAGCAGACAAGTAGTTGCTTAAAATATATTAGAGACACATTGGACAGGAAAATATGTATAAGGCTAGGATGTGGAAAGTCAGTTCTTTGGAATGATAATGTTGCTACATAGGATGTTCAAGCTATTCCACCTTGGTACGAGACCTGCTTTGTCCCATTGATTCAGGTGAAGCTGACAAAAAAAAAAAAAGACAAGACTTCATGGTGGACAATTGAAATCTTGACAGAACACATTCTTTCTTCTGCCTGTCTGTTTTATTTGACATTACACTCTGTACATATATTTTTAATCTATCTATACATCAGCCATGGATAAGACAAGACTTCCCCATCAAGCCTTCATGTAAACAACAAAAGGGAACAAGAAAATGGGGAATACCAAGAGAGACTCTGCTTAGAAGCATCATCAGGAAAGGCTCAACCATGGGCCTAATGAACATCCTAGACCTAAAACAGGTAGCAAGGAACTGCCAGACATGGAGAGCTATCGCCTCTGCCCGGTGTGCCGCCCTAGGCTAAAAAGGAAAGGCTAACTAACACTCTGTACACTGCTTTTTATGCAGCCATCTTCAACGGTCATCTTGGGTTGGCTGTCAGATGTTCAAGTCTCAACCCAGTAACCAACTATGCAGCACTCTGCTTACAAAGTAAATCATTCTTAAAAAACGACATACCCCCTAACTCAGCACAACCTCCATGTGGCAATTCATTCATTCATTCAGTAGCATGTCCCTCGCGGAACCTCGCTGCCATAACAACCCTCCGGAAAACCTTCCTATCATGAGCAAGATGTCCTGCGTCTGATACACCCATCTGGAGATCATCTGCCACATCCTGCACCCATCTTCTCCTTGGCCTTCCTCTTCCTCTCTTCCCAGGCATATACCCCTCCATTATTGTTCTCTCTAGACTTCCATGACGTTTCAAGTGACCAAAATATTTCAATTTTCCGTGTTTTATTGTCTTTACTAGCCAACCCTCTTCAATATTCAGCTCTTGAAGTATGGATGCATTTGTTCTTTTCTTTACCCAAGATATTCTTAGAACCTGTCTGTAACATTTATATTCAAATGCATTTATGCGCTGTTCCGCTAGTTTAGTAAGTGTCCAGGTCTCACATGTCGCAATTACTCACTGTAAATATACACAGCCAGGTTCATGTTGCCAAAACTAGTCACTCACTAGACTCATTCTTTACATAGAAATGGGTATTGAATGAGGACAGGCATGCAGAAACCAGTTGCGAGGCAAAGAAAGAAGATATGCCAGTAAACTCCAGTGGAGAGTTTGTGTTGTTCGTCCACTTTTGTACTGCAGTCCTGTTCCAGGACCAAAGTGTTGCATGTGCATCCATTTTACAGTTCTGACTCATGTGTATGCAGACTATTGGTTCCTTGCCTCTTAGGCAGATGCACTCCAACTTCGAAGAAAACTCCCAATTAGTCGACTCTTACTACATGCTTTTGGGGAGGTAGTGGGTCTGTTCTTGTTTTCTCCCAAAATAGAGCCCTGGAACCCACATGGAGAACCAAGAGAGGTTGATTAAAAACAGATAAATAATATGGAGAGGTCATAGAGAAATCTGCAAATGATGGCATGAGTTGGTTGAGATTTCAAAAGGGATGGGGAAAGAAAAAGAAGGCAATCTGTCTGTGCAGCATCTTTGACAGTAATTCATCTATAATTTGTACTGACAGACGGCCATTACTACTGACACGTTGGCCCTATCTCAGATTTTGATATCACCATTTTGCCTTTAGGCATCGTGGAAAAGAACAATTTGCAGTCCATTGCACGATATCGAGCCTGCATCTACTGTATTGTTCTGTGTATAACACGACCCTTATTTTTAAAGCCAGGAAATAATTTATTAAAAACACTATGTTTATAAGACGACGCCAAAATGTATGAACTAAAAAAAAAAAAATGTGATAACATCATGTACATGAAAAAGTACAGTATTTGGTGATGTTGACCTGCAAGCTTTCCTCCCTACCTAGTACCAAAGCACTATTACACCTGCAGTGATACTAAATATAGGATTAATGTAAGGGGTTTGATTGGTTGTTAGAATCAGGAAAACCCCTGAGACATAAAGTCAGCATGAGTGTGTGAGTGGACTTGGGAACATGGGAAAGCTGGGGGAATAGCCGAACAGAGATTCATTTTGTGACAGGGCCCCAGAGCTGAAAGGAGTGAAAGCTGATTGTCTGAAGTAAAAGCTGATCATCTGCATTGAAAACTACGCTGAATGAAGGCTGAGAGAAAGACAATACTGATGTGTCCGACTGAGTGCTGATTGTGGTCAGTCATGTACATGTCAGCGAGGGACGTTAAAGATTTAGCCATGTGATCCAAAGTGCGGACAAGTGGAACCTGGATGTGTGAAGTAAGTATCATGATGTAGATTGTCGCTAGGCTGTTTATTAGACCGGAGGACAGGCTGTCAAAGCTGAGGTGTTTTGATCAATAAACAGCCCAGAAACTTATAGAGTCTAAAAGCTAGTACTGCAACTTTACATCTGCAGATAATTGTGTGAAGATGTGACTAGGTAACCAACCATCTTAGACATTTACCCTTCTGTCTACTATTATTGTTGCTGGGTATATAATTGAGGTATTCTCCTTTTTCATTTTCTTTTCTGCAACTTAAGGTATCAAGGGAGATATGCTGTGCTGATTGTCACTCGTCTGTCAGCCTCAACCATAAACCCTTGGTGCTGTTGTAGAGTTCCTCTGATGTTTTCTAGGTCTGCCTAAGGTTCTGTGTCTCTCTCCTCTTTTGATGTATGCCTTGTCTGGTATGGCATCACCGGGCATTCTGTAAGTGGGCAGACCATTTGATTTTCTCTTTCTCTATATGTAATTTACAATTAGTTCTGTACCAACTTTTTTTTTAAATGACCTCATTTGATTTCTTCTGTCACTCCTGCAGCTGCCCTTCTCATGCATCTCATTTGCATGGTTACTAATTATAATTATACTGAAAATACTAATTATAGGGGTAGACCATTTTATTTTCTGTCTTTACATATGATTGAGTTAGTTTAACAAAACTACATTCTGCAGACAACCAGAGCTTTCCTGCCAGACATGATAGCACACAACAAGGGCCATATTGTTGCTGTGGGTTCGGTGCTAGGCTTGATGGGATTAAATGGTGCTGCTGATTACTGTGGTTCAAAGTTTGCCACGGATGGTTTTATGGGTAAGTTATCTCTTCCTACACCTCTGTGAATAAACAACCAGAAATTTCCGCATAGCTTTACAGCTGGTGACAGTGCAGATGTGGTCAACGTCCACTAGCTTTGGGAACCGACCAGATCATTCATCTGGTGCTGATTGCCCCATAACAAGCAGATATTCATCATACGGAAATCAGTAGAAAAAATTGATACATGATGTGTCAACTCCCTGACAAGCAACGGAGAGATTATATGAGGGAGAGAATGAGGCACTTGGGTGTAACCAGAGGGTCTGGCCGGCTCACTACACTCAGAGGAAAGGCAAGACGGACAAATAACCAGATTGTGACCTGTAACATCAGTACTGGAACTCTCCGCTGGCTGCTGAAGATGAGGACAGAGCATACATGGGAATGCCCCGATTGCTGTGATGTCAATTCTTGACCCAACTCAAATCAACTCTGATTACCAAGAAGTATTCTGTGGGGTAAAAGCAGTTATCAAAATACCGACCTGATCATTCATTCGGTGTTGATTGCCCTATAATAATTTGAGGCTTACACCATGTACCTTATTTTAAAACAAACTATGTACTGCTTGTATTTGCCACTTCTAGAGCTGTGTAGATCAGGATGTCTTGAAAGATTTTTACTCCTAAAGAGAACTGGATGCCTGTGTCAGAGGAAGACAATCTACATTCTTTGGTCATGTCAGGAGAGGGAGAAATCTGGAGTACCTCATGATGATGGGAAAGCTGGAAAGGAAAAGAGGCAGTGGGAGACCGAGAGAAGATGCCGGACAGTTTGATATCATGACATGGAAGATCATCTGTGTCAGAATTGCTTGAAAGTACACAAGGTAGAAGATTGTGGATAGATATGAGTACCAATGCCACACAGCATGGTCTGTAAGAAGAAGAAGAACAGTGTAGGGCAGGACGTTTGTTTTTGGACCTGACAGAAAAAATATCCCGATCCCTTACAGAGTCTTTTTGCATGAGAGCTCAGTTTCCTAACCACTCAGCCAGCTGCTGCACTTTTTATTAACCAACCTCATCCTCTATCCGCCATCTGCCCTGTGACATCTTTTCATAGTGCAGTAACAAAAGAAAAAACATTTTTATCACACCTTTCAGCTTTACCAGCCTGAAGTCATCATTTATATTTTCTACAGATGCTTTACGGGATGAGCTGAAATCAGAGGGTGTATCCGGAGTGACAGCAACCACAATATATCCATACCATGTGGATAACGACATGTTTGCCGGAGCCGCCACAAGGTAACATGCAGTCAGATACACCTTGCCTTTTTTTGTGGACGACTGGGGTTATGATGGCAAAGGTGGTTATGCTGTTGAACTAAGGCCATAAAAGTTTTGAATTCAGTTGCAGAATCTGACATTTGGGTGGTTTGGAAATTCCTGAAGGGCCGTTATGGGAGCTGTGGAGTTCATTCTTTGTGTGACACCTCTCATTGGATGAAAGGCCACTCTGAGAGAAAAGGTTGTATGATATACAACCTCGTGCAGTGAGGCCAATTTTTAGAAGAACTTACAGTAGGGCTTGGCTTGTGTGGTTGTAAGTGTTTGATTTCTAACATCATGTTCGTTGCTGTTGACTGATCAGCTGTCTCACCTCTTTTGGTCCGATGCATCATCATCATCATATAGCAGGTCCTTTACAAAATGTCGCTCTCATCACAGTCTGCCTGAAAGAAACTCGGTCTCTCGCCAGCTCTCCTGCCTCATGTACTTTCATACTCAAGGAGTCACTTATATCTTGTGCCCATCTTCGTGTTGGTCGGCCCCTGCCCCTCCTTCCTGGTACCATGTCTTCTGCTATCATTTTTTCCAGTCCGTCGTGACGGTTGATATGACCAAAATATTTCATCTTCCGAGACAGGATGCTGTTAATTAGCCAATCTGCCTTGATGTTTATATCTTTCAAGATGTCAGTATTTCTCCTCTTCTTTATCCAATATATTCTGAGAATCTTTCTATAGCATTTCAGCTCAAAAGCCACTATTCTCTTTCTTAACTCTTTGAGTCCCAGGGGTTTTAGCATCACAGGCCCAGTGGGTAATAAAGAAAGTAATAAAATCGGCGCATCTTGCGTTCATTGGGCTTCTAGGTAGGAACCTATGAACATATGATGCGTTCCTTGGGACAAAGAGTTAAGGACTGGGAGAAAAGTCCACGACTCACATCCATACGTTGCTACAGGGAAGATGCATGCTCTCAAAATTCTGATTTTGATCTCTTTGCTGGTGCTTAACCCATAGACTATTTAGGCTGTTTAATCTTTGCATGGTCATATGCAGTGGACTTCATATTTGCAAGTTTGAAGCCTGTCCATTCATCCGAACTCTATATCCAGGTTTTTACTGGGTCTGCATTTTTGCCTCTTTTCCTCTGCGGAGCCTTTTATATCATTTTGAATAGGCTGGTGTATCTTGTGTGTCCTTACCATTGCAATTTCTGTCGTTTCACTATTTAAAGCGGTTCGTAGTTGCCAGTATGTTGCCTGACAATACTGGGAACTTTGTTGTTTGTGACAAATATACCCAGGATCTTTAGAAAAGTTTCTCTTTTCCAAAGCTTATATTGTCCTTCAAGTTCATATGTTAAAGTCCACATTTTACAGCTGTATATAAAAGTACTACTCTAAGCAATCATGATTTTCAAAGTGAACAGCATTAAAAGCCATATATGTCTAATACATTTGAAGGCATGGATAGGGTCTTCTGCACTAGCCACGCAGCCCTAATTCCTAACGTCCAAAGGCGCCCCCTTTCTAGCAAAAATTGTAAATACGTGCAGTAATGTGATAGTTACTGGTGCCATCGGAACTGGAACTCTTTGTCTGCTGCTGAAGATGGGGATGGAGTGCCTATGGGAGTGTCCCGAGTGCTATGATATTGACTCCTAATTGAACACTCAACAGTTATGTAATAGTTTTTTTTTTTTTTTGCAGTACCAAATGTCCAGAAGTTGTCTGTTCTTCTGTGATCATATGTTTGATGACTGAAATGACTTTCTTTTCCCTAGGTTTCCAAAGCTTTTTCCAGCCATAAATGAAGACTACCTGTCGCAGAAAATTGTCGATGCTGTTTTGAGTGGCAGAGAGAGAATGATTGTGCCAAAACTCCTGTACCTATCGGCTTTATTTTACAGGTGGGTAGTACAGATTCTTTGAAGCTTTATTTTTTTTCAATATAGTGCATATTGTGAGTGATAATGACCTATGTTTGTTTGTTGTTTTGTTCAATTTTATTTCTTCTAGCCTTAAAAGTTGGTTGGCATATTGTGTTGTGGTTTACAGCTAGGCTTCAAAATCTGTGCGGCCGGCGTGATGCTGACCACATCACCCATCTTGTGCCAATTGATTTATACAAATATAGGTCTAGCTCTAAATGCCCTATACGCTTAAAGGCATGGGAAAGGGTCCTTTACTTACTTTACTTTCAAAATCTACCTTTTGGCCCAATCAATCCTATTTATGCAAAACTTTAATTAGTTACCTTTTCTGACATGCTTCATTTGGGGTGCACCCTAAAAAACAAAGAATTAATAAATTACAAATTGTCCCACCTCTTCAGTGGATGTTGTCTGTAACTGATGTCTTTGCTATTTTTATGTGGCAAGCACACCCCCCCCCCCCCCCCTTTCGTTTTTCCCTTTCCATGATATGATTCTCGTACCATTGTGTGAAAAAAAAAATTAGAACAGCTTTTTCTTTACAAATCTCTGTAGAAATAAAATTCTAGTTTGTCAAAGATTGTAACATTTCTTCACTAACCTCAAAGTTCCATGGTTTTTTCTCAGACATATGGTGTCACAATCCTTAAATTAACTCAGGACAGGTGGATTAGTTATAAACAAGTGCAAGATGCATTCTTTCATACCAAAAGAGTTCAAATTCTGTAGACAGCCAAAATAAATAAATTATCCTAGTGTTTTTCTTTTTAAAGAGGCTAAGTCATGAAGATGACTTATGAAAAACTTTGGAAGAAATAAAAAAATAAAAAGAGGTCATAATTTTTGGCCATATTATATGAAAAGAAAATTGGAATATATTAACTCTGAAAAAAAAAAATAACGGAGGGAGGGAAAGAAAGTGAAAGAAAATTGGGATCATTTCCCTTTTCTTCGGCTTTCAGCCTTAAAGGAGCAGTTGGCATGTTGTGGTTTACAGTTAAATAGTGATATCTGCAATTTTTGACCCAGTACATCTGATTTCTACAAACTCGTAACTAGTTGTCTTTGTGGCATACTTATTAGGGGGCAGAGGGTCTATCCCCCCCCCCCCCCCACACACATACACAGTTGGGGTCCTGGAACCCACAGAGGGAGGTCAAGATATTAATATTATGTTTTGTTTGTCTGTTGATAAAATTGTTTCTCTGTGTTTTCAGGATTGTTTCTGTACCAGCTATTATTTC
Organism: Candidula unifasciata; assembly: GCA_905116865.2. Lineage (NCBI taxonomy): Eukaryota > Metazoa > Mollusca > Gastropoda > Stylommatophora > Geomitridae > Candidula > Candidula unifasciata. The sequence goes on along the minus strand of CAJHNH020000076.1, from coordinate 818,883 downwards.
TTCTTCTGCTTCAGCATTCTAAGCCGTTGATGAACACTGCTACAAATCTCACCCACTTCCATTCATTTCTGACTGCATTCTTTATCTTCCTAGTGTTCATTTGCACTAAACTCCTGTGGAAAATTCTGGTTGTTCATCCACTCCTGGACTTAGTCTTGATCGTCTTCTTTTTCTTCACAGGCTGTGGAAAGTTCTGGTCATTTATCCAGTTCTGGACTTTGGTCCTGTTCCAGAACTTGAGTTGTGCATGCACATATGTTTTACAGATCTGGCTTTTTTGTTTGCAGATCTTTGGTTCCTTACCTATCAGGAAGATGTACTCTGAAGGAAACACCCCTAATTGTCACTTCCTATGACGTGCTTGCGTGGACTTTTATCATGGTATGGGAAAGTAAAGATGGCAGGCCTAATGCTGACCACATTAACCACCTAGTGCAGACTGGTCTGAAAAATATGGGTGCTCTTCCCAAAAGCCTGATGCGCCTAAAGACGTGAAAAGGGATGTTTACTTTTTTTACTTCTTACGTGCTTGCCATGGCAAGGTGGAGAAATGTTTGGAGAAGACCATCTGTTACTGCAATCGTTATATTTATTACATACTTTGTGCCTTAAGTAATGTTCCATTTTTGTAAACATGTGTGTTTCTCTCATTCTGCAGAATCGCTCCAGTACCAGCAATTACTGCAGTCATGAAATTTATTGGCGGACACCAAGTTATAGAGAATATGAAAGAACGTGGGCACAGTAATACTTGTCGTGGCTGACATTTTTCAAGGATGGACATTTTTACTTTTCACAATGAAAAAAGAAAACCATTTTCAGGGATATTTGTGTATGTCCTGACCTTGGCTGTTAGATTACTGCTTCAGTTACACTTAATTTACTCTTGATTCCACTGAAGGGTTAGTTGAAAACTGTATTTCTCACACTTTATACTGACTTGTTTATTCCACCTTTTATCCTACTTTGGAACAAAGGCATTTAATTAAACATTTTGCCCCAAGAAGTCACAGAATCGACACTTGGAGTCAGTACCATTTCCCCATAAAAACTGCTTTTCCAGCTATTAATATAGATGTGTTTACAATGTGTCCACTAAAATAATTCATTACATCTGCGTCTGCACAAATATTCAGTGCAATAGGAGGTGACCAAAGTTGCTGGGGGGAGGTGGGCTATGAAAAAAAAATGACTTAAAAAAATTTCTCTATTGTATTTTTTCCTCTGGGTACAGTGGTTATCAAATGACCGGGTTACAGGGTCATTGTAAGTGTCATGCTGTAATTAGTTTACAGGCCCCAAGAGATGAAAGCCAGGAGATTCTATGTTCCATTTATCATATTTAATAATTAATCTTCTTGCTCTGTTTGGTATTTCTTGATGTTCTGGATGATACATTGATTTTGTGTGAGATTTTTTTTTGCCATTTGTAAAATGATTGTTTTTCTAAAGATTTTAGTTTTCAGGAATTTCCTAAAAATGGAAAGTACTGGAGCTTGGCTTTGCCTCCTATAAGTCGCCAGGGAGAAGATTTTAACACTGCTCCATTATCATAAAAAATATTGGAAAACATGACAATCATAAAATTGTTTCGTCGTGCCTATGGCTCAGTACACACAGTTGTGTGTGTGTCATTTTTGTCTAATTTCTGTCAGACATAGGAAACCCTACCAGTAGCAGTACTAGCATCAATATAGAATTTCATGTGTCCCATGGTTGAAAAATGGCTAAGGACCTTTGCTGCATTGGGAGATTACCCAACCCATTCACTTTGTGAATGCTAAGAAAGTGGATCATGAACCCAGGGGAACTTCCTTAAAAACACAACTGTTTTACACAGATAACTAATAATTTGTTTGCAAAATTTAATTAATTTATTTGCATTTAGTAAATCTTCGTTAAAAATGTATAAAGGAAAAGGAGTCACCACACAAGCCCCTCTACCACACGAAGATGATGGATGTCATATGAGAACCTTGTCCTCATATTATGTACCCTAACTTCCACATTAGTGATTCTAGCATTCCATCAGATGTCTTCTCTTCTGTTTGTAGTTTTGTTTGTTTATTTGTTAAAGTAATTGTTTGAGTTATTCTCTGTTTTTTTTATTCATATGCAAGAACCGATTTAACATTCGGTTTTCTAATATTTTAAGTCTCTTTTACTTCAACAGACATTACTAATGTTATCCAAGTTCCTTCTGTATATTTACCTACATATTTATGACTAAATCCTTCCCCCAACTTGGGCAACATTGCTACTTAAGAATATGACTTTCTGTTTTAATGTGTGGTTTCACAAAGGGATATTAAGCGATTATTAGACAAAACTTATATTTGTATTGTGAGAAATGTGAACCTGTGGCAGTTCTGGAATACTATGCATTAAAAAATACTTCAACAGGTATGTTTTCTCTTATATATATATATATATATATATATATATATATATATATATATATATATATATATATATATATATATATATATATATATATATATATATATATATATATATATATATATCTTCCTTATTTCTTTTCCTTACTCCTGGAATGGACCCTTTCTGTTTGCTTCCTTTATAGTACTTTATATATATATATATATAAATTTGTGTGTGTTTTGCAGGGTGAATAATATTCTATGCAATCAGTCTTTGTCAGTTTAGATGAGTTCTCAAAATCTGCTGAGAACCAGTCCTGATATACAAAAGTGAAAATCGTGAACGGTCAGCAGTTAGTGAAAAATGGTGCTTAGATGACATAGCTGTATTTAGTGATTCCTGTAATGTCATGGTGCTCAGATGACATAGCTGTATTCAGTGATTCTTGTAATGCCATGGTGCTCAGATGACATAGCTGTGTTCAGTGATTCCTGTTATGCCATGGTGCTCAGATGACATAGCTGTGTTCAGTGATTCCTGTAATGCCATGGTGCTCAGATGACATAGCTGTGTTCAGTGATTTCTGCTGATTTTAAGTATTGTTTCTATTTTTGTTTAGCACTCAACAAAATATATTACTGCTTGGATATACAAATATTACTTTGAGCCTGTTCTGCTAAAAGGACCTTTTCCACACCACTATTGTGACCCATATGTTTATAGAATCTGTTGGCACCTGATGGATGTGTGGTTGGGGTCAGTATGCCATTACTTCCCAGGACATTTTCCCAGTCCCATTTTTGGCTGGAAATCAGGATAGTTTTAATATAAATCCATGATGGTGTTGATGAAACCAAATACCTTATGGCTGCTGTGCAAGCATATATCTAGTGTGGCTGCCCTGTTTTGCTATGTGACACTGAATCTTTGAATGTTATTACTGCCCCTGTTGCTACTTTTTAAAGTAGTATGTGACAGGGAAGGCGGCCCATTTTATTCAGCTATAAATTTTTACTGTTTATCTGTTCAAGCAAGGATTATTTACAGTGTGTCAAGAAGCAGGAAAAAAACGTTATTTTTTGTAAAAATGCAGGGGATTGAACACTATGACCACCAAGCAGACAGGCAAGTCTGTAGCTATTGCATCAACATGTCCGTCAAGTGACTGATAAATTTATTTTTGAAAATTTTGCCACCCAAAAATCTAAACCTTTTGTGCCAAGGGACGTAATTGCTAAATACAAATGAAGTAAAGAATTCACTGCTTTTACTTCCTTTGACCATGAAAACGGGTTTTGTTGGTACAGCCACAGAACCAAGTGATGTCATAAGTTTATTTGTTATGCCATCATGGTGACAAAATTTGATTTATTCTCCACTCCAAGTCATATCTTTAAAATAAAAAAAAAAATTATTAAATCTTTAATAATTATCATATCCAGCATGTCTACACATCCTGCAGTTGCGGCCAGTACCACGTGTGATATATAGAGGATTTAGTGGCCACTATCATTAAAAACCCAAAAACAGCAGCTTTCACAGGGGTAAAAAGGTTAAGGCTGTATAGCTAGAGGAGTTACCACAGACTCCAGGTTGGGATTTACATTTTTTGCAGAGCAAACTTTTAATTGCAGAAATGGTACACGATGAAAGGTTAGTTGCGAATCCTTTACAGGACTTTGCAGAACCAACCCCAGCAGCCCCTGGCTATTGTGTGGTTTCTCTAGGCAAATTTACGTCCAGTAGTTTGCCATTGCTTTCTGGACGGTTGGCTTCTTGATACCACTGTCGAAACCAACGCAAGGCGCATGGCCTGCAGCTGGGATCGAACGCAGCATCCCATCATTACAAAGCGTTTGCATCAACTTAGCCACAGAGCCGACTTACACAATGATAATGATTTTAAAACGGAGGTGTTTTTAAAAAAACTAGGGTAACGTAGCCACTCCTGCATCAACATACTGTTTTTTTTTTTTTTTTGCTTTTATGGTCGCTAGCAAGAGACACTTGCCAAAATATATCACTGATACTGGTGGGTGTGACTTGAGTAATGTTATTTTAAAAACGTTTTTCACTTTAAAATTAAAAAGTCAGGGCACAAACAATGTATGTAGCAAAATTTACCAGGCAATAAATTGTGCAGTGTATTGTTTGCATCCTCATTTTTTTTTTGTAAATACATTTTTTATTTGTCATTGTGTGTTGCCAAAGTATAATTCAATTATTTTAGTGGGCGGGCACTGAGAAGATTCGTATGTGATATACAAATGAACAGATTATCATAAGATGTATATATGTAGTATTGTAAGCATTCTGTGTGATACGAGAATAAACAGAGTATTTAGAATGTTTCATTGTCTGTGTGACATCTTGTTGGTTTGATGTTGTTAGCATATGTTGTTGTTCTTGTTCGCCTATCACCAGCGATGACTGTTTGTCCTTTCATTCATTAAGTAGATTGACATTTCTTGTCTTTCTGTGTTTACGTTCATCTTATACTTCATGCTGTGTGCCGTTGGTAGTCATGTCTGTGCAGAACCCTCTGCCTCATGTACTTTAAGTTAACTCTGACACAGATGATCCTCCATGCCCAGATGTCAAACAGTCCAGCATCTTTTTTTTTCCTCAGTCTCCCTCTGCCTCTTCTCTTCTTCAACTTTCCTACTGTCATGATATACTTCAGTTTTCTTTTTTTTATCACATGACCAAAGAATGTAGATTGTCTCTTTCTAATGTGGGCAATCAGTTCTCTCCATAGTTTCTTTCAAGACATGCTCATTACTCTTTTTATCTGTCTAGGGTATTCTCATTATCCGTCTATAAAACCACATCACTGCAGCTTCCAAATAATTTGTCACTAACTGTCCATGATTCACTTTTCTATATCAAGATATGATTTACATTTTAAGAATTCCCTTTCTTGTCTCAATTGACAAAGAAAGACTGCATAAAATATTTATTTTGTAAAATGCTACCCTTTGTGATCACCCTTAAAAGAGTGGATAGTGCTAACACACACAAAACAGTGCTGGTACCATCAGAAAAAAGGCCTGCGGATTAGGGAAGGAAATAAAGCAAAATCAGTATATTAGTGAGAAGTTATGTACAAGCACTTTTAGTTGTACAGAAGAATGACGAAACAACAGTGGGCACATGGAAACGTTATGATGTCTTTAGAGGAATTAACCCATAAAGAAACATTACTTTCATAAGAAGACAGTCCGTATTGTTTGTGAGAAGTGGAAAATCTGTTGTCAGGTCTGTATTAACAGCATTCAGGGCCACTGGGGAGAACCAGCTTGCTTGGGTCCTTATGACAACCACTTACCAGAATGAAATCTAAATGGTCAATCATATTAAACCTATATTTATTTTACTGGCACTTGAACAAACCTATGTTATAACATAAACACAGATTAGGTGGCACAGAATGAAATTAATAGGAACAAACATATTTTAGTTTCCCGGCCCATCTACACACTGGTTAAGCTTTCATTCATGCTTGCTCAGGCTGGCCTATATCAGAGTGGTGTCACTGTCTCCAGAGGTATTATTGGCAAATGATCTTACATCTAGAACTGGCCCTAACCCAACCCCCCTCCCTTACCCACAGTCCCAAAAGAGAGTCCAGAGTGCATACCATGGTTTCAGAATCGTTAACATTTTCCCCTCCTCCCTAAAAAGCCGTTTTGCTCCAGAAAAGCACCTCTCTCCTCCTGGTCGCTCATCAACGCTGACAGCTGACCTAAATTTATGCCGTACACGTAATGTGCGCAATTTTTCCGCCCGGTCGCAGCAAGTAGCAAAACACAGCGTAGCTCGACACCTATATACGCACAATATAGAAACCTCTTCAGGAACACAGGACAAGGCGTCACCCCTCTAACATGGTCGTTCGTTAGTGGTACCACCAGAGACATTTACACCTCTCTGACGTATACCAGCCTGATCAAGCATGAATGAGAAAGTTCAACCAGTGTGCAGATGGGCTGGGAGACGTAAATAGAACCCTACAAACTTCTTATTACAACAAGCATGTGCAGTGTTTAACCCCCACCCACACCCCCTTTCTCAATTGTTTTCCTCACAGAATTGCTTTATTATTGATTTGAAGTAATTGGTCTTCATGATGTCATTTTCCTGGCACACGAGAATCAGTTTCAACCATGCTGCTCAATTTTGCTACGAAGAACTTTAGGGATCAAAAATGAGTTTTAGTCTTGGAAAAGAACATTCCCGTGTACTGTTGGTTACCATCATGCACATGAACATTCTGAGTGCAATTTCAACATTCGGGAAAACAGATTTCAAATACATGTAGTTGAAAAGTATATTTATGTACAGTACAGGAAGAATCTCACAAGTTTTACTAACGTCTCGACATACTCTCATAGAGGAAGAGAGAAGGGGGGGGGGGGGGGGGGGGGGGGGGGGGTAATTTAGGTTTATATTGCAAATAATTAATGTAAACATCAAATATATTTTTATTTATGGCAAGTCACTTGACATACACAGATTAGCATGGTGCCCGTATGCTCGTCAGGTTCCCGCGCAAGTGCCCAGAAAGCCCTTTTATTGAGATCAGGGATGACTCTATTTATAATAAATACAGAAGGGCATGGTTGAGATGACCCTGTCTAGTAAGCGTAAAAAGGAAGCAGAGAGAACAAACAAACTTTACTTTCTAAGGGTTATAAATTGGGCACGCAGGCTTGTCTTACATTCGGCCCTTCCAAACAGAGAGACCTGGTAAGAGAGACTGACTTTTTACGCCACTAGGACATCACACTTAAACGATAAACACCCAATGACACAAAGTGCCACCACGTGGATGAGAAACCGCGTTTAGCCAATAGACCATGTTTATATTGAGGCCCCTGTCAAGAGCCAAGATGGGGCTTCAAAATAACGATAAATTGTAATCCCACAAGGAAATGACTATATTTACTCGGTTAGAGAGAGAGAGGGAGAGAGGAGGGGGTGGGGGGGGGGTTAAACAGTCTAGCATCATGACACGCGAGAACATCCCTAGCATGGAACATAGCCAGCAAACATGCAATGCTAAGGCTATATTCAACTAAATTTATATTGGGTGACAATTTTTAAAATGGGGATCGTCACCAGCCAGAAGCACGAGCATAAACAGATCATTAATGCAATGCAACTGGCATTTAACCAGTAGAACAGCCGTGTGCTACGTATTGGACAGGGGTTATAATTCAAGGTATTGACCAGCCCAAATCCGAATCCAAGCTTGCATCATGTGCATCCTCATTCATTGCCTTTCGTTAGCCGCAGTCCCGTCTTGCGTCATCTGCTACCCCATTCCAGTTATTTACTCCTCCTCCCTTTCCTATCCCTTCAGAAACAACGTACATATCTACACAAAGCAACAGCCAATTTAAACTACTGCTTGACTGCATCGACCAAATTATTCCATTATCTTTGACTAGGCATCGGCACATTTTGCAACAACTTTCACAAAAATTGCAGACGACGTAAAGAATTGTTCCGTTTTTTTTTAGAGCCGGTACTGTCAAGTTTTGTAATAATTTAACCAAAACAGCGACAGGGCATGCGCAAAACTACACACGTGAAGTGCATGCTGCAAGACAGGTTTGAGTGAAAGTCATTGATGATCGGACCCCAATCTACCCCGATAAACTACTTCTACCAACATGTCTTGGCTCTTCGGCAACAAGAGTCAACCCCCAAACGTTCCCGGTTTCCCACAGGTACCGCAGCCGCCGCCCCCTGGAGGTCCTGATGGGGGAGACAAGAGGAAGGATAGTAAGATGGAGTATTCTTTTGATTCGTCAGCCTTGGAGAGGGCAGCTAAAGCTGCCAAGGAGTTGGAGAATTCAAGTTAGTAATTGCTTTTTTATTTTTTTGTAGAAGTTAAGAAGTTAGTGTTTGATTGTCGTGTTGAGTTGATTGATGTTCTTCATGTTCACGTTCTTACCATAGCTTTTTATAATCAGAAGTATTGTAGTATTAGTAGGTATTTTAGTCAAAATTTAAAAATTGGGTTTTTTACTTTTAAACCAAGACAGCTAAATAGAGGTTGAAAACCCGAGTCCAACGGTACCTGAATGAAGTCTGTATGTCAATTCTAAGCGGAGATATTCACATTTCAGTGACGGAAAGTGCCCCCCAAAAAATATAATGGAAAACACAGAAACAAGATGGCGGCATGTTCCCAAGTGAAAACTGGACCTAAATTTATCATGTTTAATGTCAATAACTCTCAAGTTTTTGGCTGAACCCCTTAGCAACCATATGTCATTGCTTTCAGGACAGCAAGCTCTAACTAAAGTTGTTGCCTTGTAAAAAATATGATGTGATGCAAACCTAAATAATATAAAAATGAGTCAATTTATCAGTATTAATTAAATACCTTATGAATTTATTATTATTATTCAGTGAGTCTTGCAAGACGTATACTGTAATATATATATATATATATATATATATACTTTTGTAACTATTCTTCCTGCTATGATGCATCTTTTTCTGTTTGTTGAATAATGCTTTTTCTCGCACTGTCACTTGTGTGTGTGTGTGTGCATACATCTGACCGAAATTTGCTTTATTCCACTGTTTAAAAAATGTTCAATAGCAAGTGGATCGACTTCATTGCATCGTTACTGGTTTAGTATGGCTTGGTCTTTCTCCACATAACTGAACGGCTAGCGCATGCTAAGAGCTTAGCACGAAGCCTGAATACCGTAGCTCCAGCAACAGCCCTCAGAGGTCTCCGCTAACCAAAAAAATTCATTTTTTAGTTGAACAACGCAGTGAACGTACCGCAACCTTCTGAGCGCAAGGTTAATGGCTTGACCACTTTGCTACGGAGACCCCCATGTTTTATAACCAAGTGAAAATGAGAGCCCCTCTTACTGATTTAACATAATCCTTTTTTTCAGTCTTTGCGAGTTATTCTTTCATTTTTTTGATGATGAGGACATTTCACTATAGTGTTCCCCTCTTCTTCTTAACTAGTCACAGCTCGATATTTTATTTACTTGTTTAAAATAATCTAAGGTAACCGCCCGATTTGTGATTCAGTGCTATATTTTTCATGGAGTAAAATTATTAAATAAGCTCCTTTGTGATTCGCTTTGGATTTATGTTGTGTTTTCATGGAGCAGGATTTCATAAGGAAGGTAAGAGGAAAAATAACATTTTATTTTTTTTAAAGTATCTATGTCCCACGTGATCTGTTTGCTGGCTAGTATATATTAGTATATATTAAAAAAATGATCAAATATTATTAATCATAAGTTGTAAGTAGCCTTAGCTGTAAGTAAGTAAACTTATGCAGTTAAACAAATTATATTTTATTATTAATTTCATTAATCATCAACTTTCTAAATAAGCATATCTAAAATCTAAGTAAGTCAGAACTACAATTTTAATACTAATACATAGTATCAGTCATAAATAGTACTTGTTTTACTATCTAAGACAATAAAAATGCACCACAAAATCATAGTGCAGAAATATATGGCAGACATTTTTTAAATGTTAATCTGGGAGCGGAGAGTGGGGGTCAGCAGGTAAAAAGGCCTTAAACAGGTAAGGTCCTTCATGCCCAATGATAGGTTATGGCTTAAAAAATTCTATAATGGCTAAAGATTCCAAAAATAATTTAAAAACTACTTTAATGTGATTTTAAAGTATATTAAAAAATGTTCAAACCAATGTCTGTGTCCATTTTCAACACTCAAAATACCCTAGCCAAATGGTCCATGTCAAAAACGTGCTAAAACATTATTTTCAGCTATTTAAAACTATTAAAACTGATGTCAAATGAAAGTTAAAGACAGTTAAATGATTAATAGAAATAAAACTTGCATTATTTTTTTACTGTTTTTATAAATAACTAGATATTAATCAATCAGTTCATTTAGACCACGTGGCGGCCATTTTGAAACATCTCCGATTTAGCTCTCAAGACACGATTGAGAACAAATTCAAACTTTCAACTTCGTCCTGTACAGATTCCAACAAAACTACCCACCTTTATGTAAAAATGGACACAGAATCCAAAAATGTCAACTAAAATTATTTATATTCACTTTAAAAAGGAGATATTAAAGAAATTTAATTCCCGCATGGCAAATAGTGAAATTTACTTGGCTGAACAAAGATCGCTACGTAAGTTAGGTGTCGTTTTGTAGAGCGACCTCTTCTGAATAACTTTGAGCCCATGTATTCGGATTCAGAACAGCCAGTATTGAGCGACGGGTTTTCAAAGTAACTGATAAGCAAAGGAGCCATTTTTCGTGGACCAACGACTCCATCTTGTAACTAAGCGATCTCTACTTTCGTTTTAAAGTGGGTCACCTTCCTGATTAGCATACCTAGTATTAGTAACTATAAATTACACATGCTTTGATTTTGAACACCACACAAAATTGAAATGAAACAGTTGGTATCGCAATATAATCATATAATTATAACAATAAGTTAATTAAGAAACAGACTGAAAGACGAAAAAAGTAAAATTCATTGTGATTGTCGTTGTTAAACGTTAGGACCACTGTAACACAGTCTACCTCCCTAAAATAAACCGATCCTGTCAAGATTGACTGCTTCCTTGTGATGAGTGCTCTTATTATATACAAATTAGGGCTACCCTCCAAATAACGCTCCCAAATTATCGAGGCCGAAAATATACCCTAACAGGGCCTGAGTCACATGTAAATTCAGACTTCCGGTGACTTAAATTGTTGACTACCGCCATCGTCAAGAGTATCTGCTACGTGTGCATGGAGTGGGGCTAAACTAGATGGCTGGGACTCACGAGCAGCAGCTACCGCATCTCCTGCAGCTTCCTTCATTTTATTTGCTTGTAAGTTCCAGCATCTAGTTTAGCTGTGCGTAGCGGCGTTGGAGATACTCTCGGCGGTAGCGGTAGTTGCCGGCAGTCTGCAATTTACACGTGACTGAGGCCCTTTTAGAGTATATTTTCGGCCTCGAAAATTTGGGACTGTTATTCGGAGGATAGCCAAAATAAGTAAGTGGACGTTCTTTTAAGTACTAGTAGTAGTTTTAGTACTACTACTTGGTAGTTAGTGGTGCTGAGCATCATGTCACCCACATCGCTGCTTCTGGTCAGACACCCAGAAGAATCTTAGGATCCACAGTTCCAATCTCCTCAATATCTCCACAACCTTCATGAACATAAAAATGTTACTGCCTGTTGGTGTAGCCGTAGCGTAGCCTGTTCCGTGTAGTGTGTTGATTAATCAAACATCTTGACTTATGCCCTTACTAAACTTACTTAGTGAAAGTCAGGGCCAGGTTGCACACCCAAATCCGCCCTTTGATAGCATTACAGTACAGTCATGCCATGCATTTTGTTATATTTGTCTTCTTTGACTTCATGGTATGCCTCACACATGGAGATAAAAGTATATTGTCAGGTATCAATCCGCAATCTTGAGAGGACATCCAAGTTTATGGCTCACAGTTGATTATGCGCATGACCAGAGATCACTGAAGAAGAATCTGCAATTGAAAGTATTCAGACCAAGAAGAATGTAAAACTCAGAATGATTCTGCATTGATTGTGGCTATATATAGCTCGTCAGAATGCAGAGGTTTCCCAAGTGTTTCTAATAAATTGTCATCTTGTATCAAAATTCCCTGACAACTTACGGAAATTATTTTAGTAACCAAATCTACCTTGATAAACTACTTCTACCAACATGTCTTGGCTCTGCGGCAGCAAGAATCAATCCCCAAACGTTCCCGCTACCCCAAGTTCCAGATCGATTGATCTCTCGGACCCCCTATATTCAGTATTCGTTCGATTTGTCCATTTTGGTATAGGCAGCTAAAAAGTAAGTTTTATTGTATCTGGAGGAAGTAACTGTTGTATACTTTCATATTCACATAAATAACTTTTGAAGAATTGCATAGGCTGCAGTATTACAAAACTTATATATTGGAAGGGGAATATTTAAGTATCAAATTAAACCTAGTCAGCAAAATTAAATGCATAGAGAAATCTGAGGTGATCATGACAGTTAAAAGTTGTGATTGGAATTATTATCGGTTGGGTCTCTCTCTCTCTCTCTCTCTCTCTCTCTCTCTCTCTCTCTCTCTCTCTCTCTCTCTCTCTCTCTCTCTCTCTCTCTCTCTCTCTCTCTCTCTCTCTCCCCCCCCCCCCTCTCTCTCCTCTCTCTTTCTTTCTTTCTTTTGCAGAATGTTTCTTTCGGTCATAATGTGCCAGCAAGTCACTTGGTTGCCAGGTAACTCCCCCACATCATAAGCTTTCATCCAGGGTGTCCTTTATATACTTTGTCCACTGTCATGCTGGTTGACTACTGCCACTTTTTCCAAACCTTTACCCTTTAGTACTATTATCTCCAAACTGTTATACTATTTTAATATGGCCTGAATATTTCATCTTAGAAGAATCAGTTTATGAGGCCTCACCCCTTTTTTCCGGATCAAAGTGTGAAAAATATCAATTTGTTTCTTTTAGACTAAAAAACAACTGTTCTGAGCGTTAAGTTCAAAAGTCTAGATTTTTTCCTAAAGTCCTCTTTTTCTTCTCCTTCACTTCCTTCAGTAATGTTCATATAAGCATTGGGAGGGGGGGGGGGGGGGGGTAGATTTTCTGTGTGCTCTTTTTGTTGAATTGTATAAATATTCTTTAGTTTTTTATGACGACTGTTCTTGATGCCACCTTTCCAGCTTCTATGTGGTCTTTCCTTTGTTCTGTGGCTGTTCATACTAGGACATTCTTGTCAAATGGCCAGTCAACTCATATGTTGCTCTTTAATAAAGTTTATGACTGGTTTCAGTCATAGCCTTCTGATTTTTCTATTTTTGTTTGTTTTATTCAGGCAGCTCTTCTAAGACATTTAATCTTTGTTATGACTTTGCACTGTTTAGTTTTAGGCAGGGTACATGTTTCTGTAGTAATTGTGAAATAGTCCACAACTCACATCTGTTATCTCTGGTTCCTGGGCCCCATTGTGGGTAAAACAGAATAGACCCACTACCTCTGAATAAGGTTGTTTAAGGAGTCGACTAATTGGGGGCTTCCTTCGAAGTCAAAGTGCATCTGCCTGAGAGGCGAGGAAGCAAAAATCGGCAAACAATTAAGTCGGATCTGTTGAAAGGATGTGCACGCAACACTCAGGTTCAGGAACCAGACTAAAGTCCAGAGGTGGACAAAAAAATCAGAACTTTCCGCCGGAGTTTACAGCCGGTGAGCGCAAAGAAGAAGAAGATTCTGTAACTACTACATTTTTCATTTATCAAACAGAACATGCCAAAGATGCACTACTGCTGATACAGGAGCAGGAACGGGCCAAGGCTATAGAGGCACAGAAACAAATCAAGGTAATTGTTCATAGATCTTTTCCTTCCTTAAAATAGTAGATGGGAACATTGATTGTGCTACACCACTTTTTTTTCCCGCAGGGCTGTCTCCACAGAAAAGCTGGCTTCCCACTGACATCACACAAAATTTCATATTTTGTGTGATGTCAGTGGGAGAGTTCATATGTCCAGCAACTACCCCAGGGATCTCGAAAACAGCTTTCCCCATGAACCAAATTTAGTCTTAAAATTAACTCTTGATCTTTGGAGCATAAAGTGAACGGCTTGACCACTTTGCCAATCAGACCATTCCTTGATAAATTCTGTAATAAAACTAATTGATACCTACATTGACCGGCACTATCCCCACGTGAGTTTTGAGGCCCTGTTGTGGGGAAAACAAGAATAGGCCCACTGCGTTCCTAGCAAGCATGTCGTAGGAGTCAAATAATCGGGGACATTTATGACCTCATCACGTAATATTCTCAGAGACAGCAGTTTGGCCAGCCAACATTGTAGAGATGGCACTGATGTTTTGTTGAGTTCTTTTACTGTTAACAAGGTGAATCTTCATGCTGTATATTTTTGTGACTGCTTATCACAGAGATTACAATGTTAAATTGTGACACATTGCTCTAAGGGAGGTGACGTATTCTATATCACAGTAATTTTCATCATCATCACAACGGGCCCTGCCAACTGGAGTAGGCGTTCATGCATCTCCACATATCTCAGTCCTTTGGATCAGTTCCATCAATGATATCCCTCTGTACTACAATCACAGTCCATCGGTCATCATCTCTCTCAGTCTGCCTCTCCCTCTTCTAGCGTTGATCTTCCCAGTCATCAGATTATTCTCCAAACTCTCCCCCCCCCCCCCCCCCCCCCCCCCACATCACATGACCAAGGAACTGTCCTTGTCATTTCCTTATAGCTGTAAATATTGATCTTTTTTCATCAGCTTCTTACAAGCAATCTTTGTTAGTTACTCTGGCAGTGTAAGGGATTGTTAACCTTTGTCCGAGGAACCACATCTTTGTCGCCTCCAAGTCCTTTCTAATTTGTGCATTCACATTCCATGCTTACAGAATTGTTAAATTGTAATATAGTACTCTCTGAGTCTGATGACTTTTCCTCATGTCTCGCAGTAACTTGTAGAATTGTTTAATTGTAATATTTTGCTCCGAGAGGTGTGACTCTTTCTTACTGTAAATTATAGAACTGATAGTTGCAGCATAGTGCTCTTGGAGGTGACTTAACTCTCTTGTTCACAGTAATTTACAGAATTACTTTATAACTTGAGCACTGTTGCTTTTGCAGGAATATGAGGCCCACATAGAACAGTTAAAGCTGGAACAGGTGCGGGTTGCAGCTGAGGAAAGGAAGAAGTTAATGGCAGAGGAGGCCAAACAGCACCAGTACAAGGCACAGTATGACGACCAGTTAGCCCGCAAGCGTTACGAGGACCAGCTGGCACTGCAGGTAATTTCTTTTTGCGTCCATCATTGCATACTAAAGAATGATTATTTTCTACCATCTCCAACCCAGGTAACGAGATGCAAAAGAATGACACCCTTTTTCCTCAGATAATGACACTCCCTCCTCTCCCCAGATAATGGCATACAAAGTATGACAACCCCCCCCCCCCCCCTTCCAGCTAATATAATAGCATACCAAAGACTGACAACTTCTCTTCCTAATTAATGACAGTCCAAAGAATGACATCCCTTCAGATAATTGCATACCACAGTACACCATCTCTTCTTAAGTAATAACATACCAGTTAGTGTCATTTGTCTCATTTCTTCCTACACTTCCCACTACCTCCAAGAAAAGGAAACATTAATTTTTGAACGCTCTGATGACTGCTGCATGTTTCTTTCTTTCTTTCAGGCCAGAATGAATGAGGAGAATCTCAGGAAACAGGAGGAGTCGATCAAGAAACAAGAAGCCATACGCATTGGTAAGTGGTCAGTGCCCAGATGAGTTATTAGTGGTCATTATCAAGATGAAGTCAATGGTTATTGTCAAGATTAAAGTTAATGGTCATTGTCAAGATTAGAGTTAATGGTTAGTGCCCAGCAGCCTCTATCAAGGTAGAGCTGGCTGAGTGTCCAGATGAGAGTTGTCAGTGCTTAGATGAGAGTTACTGGTTAATGCTCAGATAAGAGTTAGTGGTCATTTTCCAACTAAATTATTTGTTTCTTTTTCTTTAAATCAACATCTTTCAACATTTAAGGTCAGAATTATAAGCATTTGATGTATTGTTTCCGTGGTGGGGGTTGTATGGCATGAAAATGCTTGGCTGATACATATAGACCAACATTTTCGGACGCAGGATAGATCTCTGAAGTCTTACTGACTGTCCAACATGCAGTTGTCGAACTTAAAGGCACAACTCCAGGGATTGTGTTTTATTTTGCAGGTTGTCCTAATATTGCCTAGATTGTGCTAGTCATAAATCCCTGTATGGGTTCCAGGGCCTCATTTTTTGGGAGGAGAAGTGTAGATGCATGCCCCAAAACACACAAGTTGTAAGCGATGATTGTTAGCTGAAATCAGATGTGTTAGGTTGAAAAATGCAGATATCGCAGCTTAGCTGTAAATCACAATACGCTGCTCCAGCTACCCTTATAAGGGTGAATAAAGAAGATACTAGTCACAAAGAATAATTTTGACCCACAGGGGTGACTCTTCAAGGAAACCGTATGCCACTAGACATTTATGTGGGAAATGTGATGAAACTATAGTGGATGTAAAAGTCTAACATGTAATAGAAGCAAAGTGCTCATTTTGTGTATGTAGTCGAAAAATCAGGTCTGCAGACCTCTAAAAACATATCGCCCGTGATAAATGAAATGTTCAATGAATGGAAATGAGGTTACACAGGAGCAGGTCACTATTCCTTGGGGGGGAGTCCAGTATCACAGCATTATGTGGCTTCTCTGGACCTGACTGACCTTGTGACCTAGGAAACAAAGATGACCACACGACAGACTGCTGTGTCCCACATAACTAGCGGGAAAGTCTAACCCTGGTCAGTAAATGCCTGCAGAAGACGGATGTATCTGCTAAAAGGTGCAAATATCGCAGCCATGCTGTAAAGGGGCGTGACACATTTACATCTTAGATGAATGCAGAAGAAGAATGAACTGTTTTATCTCTCCAGAGCTTTTTCTTGTTGTGATTTATAGATAGGCTGCAATATCTCCATCTTTAACCCAGTCATCTGATTTCGGCTAAACTCTTAGTAAGATGTGCTTATTAGAGGCAGCGGGTATCGCCCCCCTCCCTCCCCCCCTCTCTCTCTCCAGGGATCCCCGGAACCAACACAGAGAGCTTCAGTGCTTATGTTTGATTGGTTTTCTCCCCATGAAATACTACCTATTCTTATTGTTTTACTCTATTCATGTTTTTTCATCACAATTACCAGTTGTTAATGTTAAAGTTATTCCTGTGTTTTTTTTTTTCTACGAACACCTTTTTTAAAAAACTTTTTATGGTTACTCATGTTTTTTCATTGCAGCCATTGTTTTACTTATTATTTTACCTGACAACTGCCTATTCTAATTGTTATAAAAGCTGCATATTTTCATTGTTATATTCGTTTGTTCCAACCAATCAACAGCCACCATGGAAAAGGAAGCAGAATTGAGGCACAAACACGACATGTTGAGAATTGAGGCAGAGATGCGAGGCAGAGCAAAAATGGAGCGGGAAAACTGGGATATAACAAAAGAGCAAATCAAACTGAAAGCTGCAGAAGACAGAAAAACCAAATTAGAAGCTATCAAGTAAGTTGCTCAGTGTTGTATGGCAAACAATCATATTATCAGACTTCCCTTCTGGATTCTGGGGCCCTATATTTGGGGGGGGGGGGGGTGGTGAATATTGTGTGATGGTGGCTTCAATAAATACAGGACTGGCTTGGATATATAACTGGAAATATACTTTGGATGAAGAACTAGATTTTATTAACGTAGAACAAAGTACTGATTTGGGGGGGGGGGGGGGGGGGGGGGGGAGCTTGAGTGGTCTCAATGTATGGCGTCCGCCTCGAGTGCTGGAGGTCCCGGGTTCAAGCCCCGGTGAAAACTGGGAATTTTTCATGTGGGCTTAGTAATTTCACCTGGTCTCTCCATAGTAAGATCAGACGTCCGTGTGAATTGTTGCGCATATAAAAAAAAATACCTAGGCGGTTGGAAATAAAAAATAATGCCTAAAGTATTTCAGGATCTTCGCCTGTGCAACGGAGTTGGTGATTGTGCTGAGATTCTTCAGACTCAGGCTTGAGTTAGAAATATAATGGAGCATTTATGGGTTGCAGCTGTGTGTCATGATGTTGATACATTGAGAAAATGTAAACATAATTTACTGATGACAAATGGTAAAAGTAACACATCAAGGTCATCCATCCATTTACTTATTGAAAATTATTTCCTGTCAGCATTGTCCTGTTTAACGAAGAATCTATCTTGCCTTTTGTTTTTAGCTCATACAGTCAAGTTGTGGGGATGGGGTTGACAGCCTTCCTAAATAACTGGAGTATGATAACCGCATTTGTAAGAATTGTTGTCTTGATTGTTTCGAAGATATAGCATATTCATTCAGCGGGTGTCATCTGCTTATGGTTTCCATTGTACTTCTCACTTTCATTTATAATTGTTTCGTATGGCTGTTACTTCCATGTTCACATTTTCTGTTGTGTGAATGTTTGTATCTGAGTGTGTGAATGTTCCTGTCTGTTACTTCCATTTTCAAATTTTCTGTTATGAGAGTGTTTCTATCTGAGTGTGTGAATGTTCCTTACTTCAGTCTTCACATTTTATGATGTGTGAAATTTCTTTTGTCTGTCTCTCACTTCCATATTCACATTTTCTGTTGTGGTAATTATTTTTATTGCTTCTTTATTCAAATTTTCTGATGTGTGACATTTTCTTGTCTGGCTACAAGCTTCCTATATGATTTTCTTTTGTGTGTCAGGGACTGTCGGATGTTGTCTTCCAAGCAAACCCTGGGTCGTCCTGGTTCCCTGGTTCTTGCCTGCGGTAGTGGCCGATTCTCTGACATGGACCACTAAATGTACCAAACCCTGAAAAGAGGTACCATGAAATACTAAAGGAACTAAAGGTGTATGAAACTGGAATTTAGTGGATCCTGCAAGAAAGGGCATGAGAGGAGCAGGGCGGTGTGTACGACCAGTGTACTGCTAGTGCAGAGTTAAGAGTTAAAAGTTACATCCAGAGGATATGCTTCATTGCACTGGGTTTTAACCCATATGGCTCGGTCTCTCTGCTGAATGGCTAGCCACCTGCAAAAAGCATCACATAGAGCACAAACTCTATAGCTTCTGCAACAATACCCAGGGATCTCGGTAAAAATTGTGCACTTGTAAACCGAACTATGCAGCCATGAAACGAACCCATGGCCTTCAGACTGCGTGGCATATGGCATAAACACTTTGCTGCGGAGATGTCCTGTTACTGAAGCAGTCAGCATCAATACTTTGGACATATGCTGCTGGGGACGTAGTGGTACTTAATTTTTTATTCATCCCAAACAAAGAAAATTCTGGACTTCCCAGGACAAGTCCAATATAATAACGGTAGGCAGCCTATCTTATCCATATCATCCATCAAGTTTGGATTGGTCTGTATAAGAAACAAATAAGAAATCATGCGCCAACATAGTGTGAAAGTTAACATTAAAAAACAAATGCCTGGGAAAATTGAGCATCAAAAGGATGAATTAAAAAAAGGCAAAATCAAATGTCCAGGCAATTGCTGGTATCAGCAATTGTGGGAGAAGGATCATGGCAATATATTGGGCACATTCTTAGACAAATCAAAGAATCATAGAAGAGGCACTGAAATAGGACACAAATAGATAAAGGAAGCAAGGATGTCTAAGAGATCCTATGATGAATGTTGGTGAGAGAAGCCAGAAGGGCTGTGCTAGATTCCATGCACAGTATCAGAAACATTACCTGGGATAAAACAGGAGGAATAATCTGCTGTAAGCCTTCAGTGATGTCTAAGAAAAGCTATGATGAATGTTTGTGAGAGAAGCCAGAAGGGCTATGCTAGATTTCATGCACAGTATCAGAAACATTACCTGGGATAAAACAGGAGGAATAGTCTGCTGTAAGCCTTCAGTGATGAATAAATGTACAGCAGACTGATAATGTTATATATATAGATTAATAATTGAGTAGACATTATCCAGTCACATGGATATTTTACCCGTCTATGTAGTTGTGTTTGGAAATGAGCAGGCAGGTAGGTTGGCTGGACTGGCCCTCTAGTGTGAGGGTGGTGTACCGCAGCTACACAGGGCAGAGGTGATCTCTAGCCTGTGGGACAAGTTAACAGGTAAAATGGAAGAAATTTAAAACCCATATCTGGAGAGAATGGTACAAGTGGGGAGTGTCTGCAGGCTCTGTGCACCACTCGGGGGAAGGGCAAGGCAGATAGTAAACCAGATGACTGCAGGTACCAACAATATGGAAACTCTATGTTAGCTGTTGAGAAGGGAGATGGAGCTAATGTAGGCTTGTCCTGTGTGCTGTGATGTCCAATCTTGTACTAGGATGAAAAAAGAAGGTGTTATAAAATTAAAGTTCAATTACATTTTATGGTTCCCACGTTTAATCTACACATATATATCCCCTTAATGACGGTTTTGAAATAAAGCACTCACAAGTGATCTCCATTACTGACTGACTGACTTTCTACCCCACCAGGACATCACACAAGCGATAAACACCCGATGACACAAAGTGCCACCATGCGGATGAGGATCACCGTGGAGAGGTCCCAGAAACCGCGTTCAGACAATTGGCCATATTGATGGCCTGCCTATATTGCGGCCCCTGGCAAAAGCCAGAGTAGGGTTTCAAATAACAAAAAAAAAATACGTCCTAAGAAGGACGTAAGGAATTATCTCCATTACTGCCAGTCTGCTACTTTTATACCCATGGTATTCTATGTCATTTTACATCCTTAATTTCCTTTTCTGCCGCCCTGGATTTATTAAGGTGGTCTGTGTCTTCTTTTTCCATCTGCTATACTTGCAAATTGTCACGAGACATTCTTCAAACATGCTCGAGCTTTCTCCGTCTTCTTTTTTGTGTGTGGATAACATTTGCCAGTGATGAACATTCTTGTTTTCTCTTAGGTTCTTCATTTTGTTTGGTCAAAATCGGCACTTGGGGCGTGATGTGGTCAGGAACACACTGGTCCCCTTTACTTCCCAAGACTGTACCTGGTACCCAGTTAAGGCTGGGTCAAGCTGGGAGCCAAGGTTATTTTTGGAGGAAAAAAAAGTCAGGCTTAGTCAGGACGCCCCACAGACTTTCCGATCCATAGGCGAGGCATTACCACCTACCCTGTTGTATATCCATTACGCCCCATGCCAAAACAGAAATTCTTTACTTTGATCTACAGTCTCTGTTTGCACATTAAATTTTATGTGATGTCTTCCACAGGCAGGCGGAGCCACTTTAGTTGTTGGGGGTTACTATGGTGTCAAATACAGTTTTGGCCTAGTTTTCCGGGCTGTTGAAAACAGATTAGGAAAGCCAGCATTGGTCCGGGAAACATCCCGTTTCACTGTAGGTTCGGCTTTTAAACACCCGATCAAGGTGAGAAGTTCATTTAGTTGGATGTCATAAATTATTATTTGTTCACATTTTATTTTTACACATTTATTAATTTGTGCCACATTGACTGACTTGTTGAATATTGTTGGTCTTTGAACTGTGTTAATCTGTCTGATGTTTTGTCTGGTTTTCTGTGTTGTCTTTTGTATATTATTTCTGGTATATCTTTGTATTGTATTATGTCTAATTTGTGGATTATTGCTGTCTTTTCTATTTTATATCTGATTTGTATTGTATTGGGTTGATGTTTTTTTTCCTGCTTTGTCTTTGTACTTTTTTGTGTGATTCTTGCTTGATTTGTCTTGTATCTTTTTCTTTTTACAGTCCACATTATGTTGCTTTGGAATTTGGTTTGTCAGCCTTCTATCTTGTGTACTATCAGATGGATGTTTTCCAAGCTAAATGTCCGAAAGCTTCTGTCTTGTTCTCCCTCTGCCTCTCTTCCTCTCTAGCTTACCTGTTGTCATGATGTACTCTTTTTTTTTTTCTTTTAGCATGCCCAGAGAATGTAGGTCACTTTCGAGTTATGCAGTTCTCTTGGTGAATCACTTTTTAAATCTTACAGTAATATGACAATTAAAATAATGGAATAGGATCTCAGTTCTATTGGTTTTTAAACTTAAGGTAGTGATTAACTCTTTGGATCCAAGGAATGATTCACAGTCTATAGCTTGTACCGAAAGAGTTAACAGTGAACAATATGTCATAACAGGTGACTAATTTGGGTTTTCCTGAAATCAGATGTGCTGGGACAGGCTGTTGCAGACCACAACAAACTGTCAACTGCCCCTAGAAGGGTGAATGGGAAAGTAGAAGACATGTTCATAGTTGGTTGGCTTTTCAGCTAGATTTGTATATGCAGTCTGAGTTAAACCCTACCCTTAGATGCCCTTTCCTAAAGTCAGCAATATCACACAAGCAGCAGGTTTTATTTTTAGTGGACTGCAGGTTATTTGGTTCCCCATCTGGGTTCTGGGGGCCCAGTTTTGGGTGGAAGGGATAAACCTGCCTGGTAACATGTTATAAAATTTCACTGTTTGTTGAAATTGGGTGTGTTGGGCTGAAAGGCACAGTCACTGCCTAGCTGTAAACCACAAGCAGCCAACCACTTTTTCAAGGGTGTGTGTCAAAGATTATTATTATTAGCTATCATTTTGTCATTAAATTTCATTTAAAATACATGAGAGTTTGTTGGTATTAATAACTGAATCATTCTGTTTGTTACAGACCGTTGCACAGTTAGTAAAGAGGCCTGAAGATCCAATGAAAGGGATTATTTTGAAGGTATGTTTCAAGTGTTTTACAGTTAGCCCTAGTTGATGCAAGCTGGTAACATTTAATTGATGTAAGTAGGTTAACGAATTGAGAAAATAAAGGTTGGTGTTAGGGCAACAGTTGTTATCATAGTAACAGAGTAATTTTTGTGTCAGAGTAATTGAACTAAGATGTATGATGCTATTGTTGTATGTTGGTATCACAGTAACGAAACAGATTTAGATTCATATTTGTACCAGACTAATGGAATTGAGATATAACTGATCCTTGTTAACATGAGAGCATTGTTTGGTCAGTGAAGCTGAATA
Source organism: Candidula unifasciata (assembly GCA_905116865.2). Classification (NCBI taxonomy): domain Eukaryota; kingdom Metazoa; phylum Mollusca; class Gastropoda; order Stylommatophora; family Geomitridae; genus Candidula; species Candidula unifasciata. Next base: position 795,915 of record CAJHNH020000076.1, on the reverse strand, counting down.
TTTGAAATATTTTTATTGCGTTTCAGCCTTCCTTAGAAGAAAGACTCAGAGATATTGCCATAGCAACAAGGCACACAAAGAAAAATGGTGGCTACTTCAGAAACATCCTGATGCATGGTCCTCCTGGAACTGGGAAAACAATGTTTGCCAAGGTAACAGTTGGCATGTGACACTTTTGTTGACTTTTTCATTACTCTTCTGCCTGAAGGAGTCTCCACAGTCCTGTCTGATTTTCTGGAAATGTTGTTTCACCCTTCCACCCTTCCTTGGTTATCTCTTATGACATATGGTAGGTTACAGATAGGTTGGGAGAGGTCAGAGGATACAAATTGGACATAGAAACCTGCTGCATTTTAGGTAGACTTTATGCTATAGAGGCTAAAGAAGGTAAATGTGGAAAAATGATGTCAGAATTGGATTTATTGTGTGACTTGAAATCATTGCATCAGAGTGGTCCAGTCATTTGCCTCACACTCTGAAAAGCAAGTCGCAGGGTAATTTTACTGATGTTTTGTTCAGTTTTTAATATATTTCTAAAGTATCATCGGTGGTGCTGTGGAATACCTGCTTTGTGTGGCACTTTAAGCAGTCAGCTAGCCCATCCTTAGAGAGAGACTTAATTGAAATAACCCGTTAAAACAAAGTTGATCTACTTCCCTTTTCACTTTAACTTTCCTTGTGCGTTGATCTTAAATAACTTTTCCACTTCTGGTTTGTTTGTTTCAGAGCTCTGCTATTTCTCTGCCTTTTTCTCTCTTAATTTCCTTGTCCTCTCTTCTTCCCATTGCCAGCTGAAGATGGTGCCAAGCGCAGACAAATGAATTTTTAAATCGAATGTAATTTGAGACCCAATTACAGTTTGAAGCAAGATTTTGTAAAGGCCCTTTGGGAGCTAGTAAACAGTGCCAAGGCACAAATTGATCATCAGCGGTCTAAAGAGAACGGTGGGGCGAGAGGAACAAATGTTCAGACTGTTTAGTGGTACCATCAGAATTGGAACTCTCTGCTTCCTGCTGAAGTTGGGGACAGAGAGCTTATGTTAATGTCCCATGTTCTGTGATGTTGGTTCTTAACTAAACTCGTTACTTACTGTTTCAGAGCTTGGCCAAACACTCAGGAATGCATTACGCTATACTTACCGGTGGTGATGTTGCTCCATTAGGGAAGGAGGGAGTCACGGCCATTCACAAAGTCTTTGACTGGGCACACACAAGCCGCAAGGGGTAAGTAGAAATGTAAATGAGTGAATACTTTTAAGACAAAGGAATCAGTTACAGTGAACCACCTGATGGGTATAAAAGGGAGGACAAACATGTAGAAAATCGGTTGCGGGATAAAGAAAGAAGATATGCCAATCAGCTCCTGTTGTTGTTTTTTTTTTTAGCATAGAATGCTGCTGCATCTGAGGACGAAGCAAGAATGAGTCAGACCGATGTGCTAGAATTTTGATGCGGATAACAAGTAACAAATGAATAACCTTATGAATTAAATTGTGTGCCATCTCCACAAGGGAGGTTGACTGCACTGCTTATTCTGTTTCACCCTTAAATGGCAGTTGACATGTTGCATTGCAGCTAGGCTGTGATATTTGTACCATTTGGCCTAACTCACCTGAAAAGTCAACGTTTTGCTCTATGCTTGCTAGTGGAGCAGTATGATAAAAAAAAATGGATAATAGAATGCTCCTCCTCTTTTGTGCATGTCAAAAGTGAGGGCCATCTTTAAACTCATTAGGACATAACCATGTTTGTCTCCATCTTGATTTCATGTGCTTAACTCTCTTGGCATTCGTAACATCAATAATGTCATGGTTATTGTAATTTTCTGTCACACGGTTAGGGATTTCCTTTCGAGGCTGCCTCATGGATATAAAAAAACAAATGAATAAGACAGAGATAGATATAAAAATAAGAATACAAAAGGAGCTCTCACAGCACTAGGAATTCTAGGCAGAAGTCCGGTTAAACCTAGTCAGTAAAGGACCTTGTCTCATCAGTGGTGCATGGGCATGTGCTGCAAGTCTCATTTGTATAGACCAATCAGCACTCAGTGGGTGATCTCGGCAGCATCCTGCCAGCCACCTTTACTCCCCTGGTACCCATTTTAGGTTGCATCAGCCTAGGAGACCAAGGTCAGTTTTAAAAGAAAATGGTGCATTATTAATATCCTACCCCAAACGGGAGATCCACAGGTCACGGGACAAGTATTTCAGGGGGTGGTAGATAGGCTGCATGCAGTGATCGGACCTAGGCTGCATTTATTTGTGGGACCTAGGCTGCGCACTCTCGTAGGTGGGTTGGGGTTAGGGCCAGTTCTAGATGTTTTGGGGTCGTTAAAAGCATCAGAATGCCAGGAAACCCAGTCTTACCACCCTCTAGAATGTTGGACTGTCGTGTGACGTCATCTGGGGGTTGGATATTAATAAAGAACTGAAAAAATCCACCTATGTGTGTATTTTAATCCAATACCTTTAATTAAGTCAGCAGATGAATATCTAGAGTTAAACCTAGTACCAGATTTATATTTAGCTCTGATTTCAAATCAGCATGACCGTATGATGCTGAAACATGGAAAATACATTAAATGACTCATTGCGCAGAAAAGCATTTATGTGTACCTTTCATCCATTTCCTACACACCTAGTCACAGTCCAAGAATCTCCCACTCTTTGTCTTCTCACCTGACATGCTTAGAAACCCCCTTTACTTCCACTGATCAGATTTTACTTGTTCACTTCCTGCTCCTATAAAAGTGATGCCCGCTTCATTTCTGTTCTTAATACAGTTCAGAGCGGTCGGGCGGTGGAAGTCCAGTATACTTGACTGTGGGGTGCTAAAGGTTAACGTTGTTTTGTTTCTTGTCATTGTTTTGCCAATGAAGGCTGATCGCTGCAACATTATTTGTTTGTTTATTGTGAATGGTTTTGTTTGTAAAGCTGAGAGATACTTTTTTCTTCTGATTTTCTGTTTTTATCCTCCCTGTCTTTTACAGTCCTTTTCAGACCTCATTAGTGCAGGGTGACAAGAAATTCTGATGCCTTTATCTGTAACTACATGTAAAGTCTGTATATTTGGTTTACCTGTAAAATATTATATGGTTTAGCTGTGAACACTTGGTTTGATTTCAAAGTGGTGCTGTTTGTTTATGAGGCTGATGCCTTTATCTGTAACCATATGTAAAGTCTGTTATATTTGGTTTGCTTATAAAGTGAACACTGGGTTTTGATTTCAGAGTGGTGCTGTTTGTTGATGAGGCCGATGCTTTCCTGAGAAAGAGAAGCACGGTAAGCAAACTTTTCTTCTGTTACAACACATGTGGGAATTATAATAAGATTACACTAATGATTATTGTCAAGAGAAGTTAGAAGGCTGGGCTGGATTCTATCCATAATATTGAATTGATTGCACAGGATGGAATGGAAAAATAGACTGTGAGCCATGTGTGACTATAATTGCAGAATAGTGAATGAATTGTCTAGTTTACACACATGGTATGTTGCCATATTTAACTAATGATAATTGTCTGGTTTACTCACAATGTATCTCGCCAGATTACATGGTAATGGTCTAGTTTTCATTAATGGTAACTGTCCAGGTTACACACGTGATATTTAACCAGATTGCACACTGAGTATATTGCCATATTACACTAATGGTAACTGTCAAGTTTACCCATATAGAATATTACCAGATTACTCTAATGGTAGTAGCCCAGTTGACATTAAAGTTAATTATCCAGGTCACAGATGGTGTTTTGCCAGATTACACTAATGATGATAGTCTAGTTTGTACACATTTTATATAATGTCAGCTTAACCTAATGATAATTGTCCAGTTTACGCATGCTTGTTTTACACATGCTTGTTTACACATGCTTGTTTACACATGCTTGTCAAGATTACTGCCACATGGTAATTGTGACTTAGCACATGTCACCCTGCACACATGGTGATTGCCCAGTTTACACAAATGATAATGCTCTACCTTTGCACAGTTTATACCCCTAGTTTATTTACATTCACATTGCAGATGGCAAGTTTACACTTATGATGTTTTGCTTGCACACTTATCATAACGTCATTTTGTGTAAACCTTGTCATTGCAGGAACACATCAGTGAAGATATGAGAGCAGCACTAAATGCATTTCTGTACAGAACTGGAGAGCAGTCTCAGAAGTAAGTTGTGATGGGACTGCTTGTGCAAACCCATCTTGTGCAAACCTTGGAAAAACCTGAGAGATTTTATCATTGCATTTGCTCTGCCACTGATGGCTGACAGTTGTAAGGCCAGTTGTTGAGTAGTTATTCACCTGTCAGTAAGAATAATGCCCTGACCACATTGCAGCATGTCTGCATTGGTAGCTGTCACAGGATGTCCACAGCACGGCTGATCAAGCAGCTCTGCATCTCCACTTCCTGATTCTTATAACCCAGTGACTGACTGACTGGCTGATTACTTCTCTCAACTGCAAAACTGCCTCACATGTCACATAAATGCTGATGAATGTTCACACCAGTTTTCTTCTCTGCAACAAAAAATTCTGCCACAGTTCCATGCCTAATATTAATAACACAAGTTGCTAACAGGCTCAATTTTTTACGGTTTAGGGCAGTAGTATTATTTCAAAGGTTGACTAAGATTGATTTAACTTTTCTGACATCTACAGGTTTATGTTAGTTCTGGCTAGCAACCAGCCAGAGCAGTTTGACTGGGCCATCAACGATCGGTTGGATGAGATGGTTGAGTTTCAGATTCCCAGCTTTGAGGAGCGGGAGCGGCTGGTGAGGCACTACTTCCAGAAATTTATCCTTGAGCCAGCGGCATCAAAGTCCAGGTGAGGTTTTGTATTTTGGCCTATGAAATTGTTCTTCATACAACTTCAGTCATCAAAGTGACTACGTTAAAAGAAAAATAGGGTGTGCCATCTCCACAGTGAAGGTTGTACCCAGTGCTGTTTTGGGGAATATTACATGGTTAAATCCTAGTTTCTTCCACAGTGTGACTGTTGCACATTCATCAGCAAATCGCACGAATGGTGGAATTATTTTTCAAAACATAACGTCCGCCAGGGAGATCAACCCATTAGAAAAAAAAGTATGTGTATTCATGGCAACCTCTTGTTGGTTCAGATAATGGAGTCCCAGATCAAACCCTAACCTTGAGAATCCCAGGCTTCATCACTTCACCACAATACCCACTTGCTACATAGACTACAAAATCACAAATTAAACATAAGTTTTCCCAATGTATGCTCCAGAGCCCTGTTTTGGGGTGGGGGCAGGAGTAGACTGCCCTCCCCCTAGCATACGAATCATAAAATGTAACTAATTAGGAATTTGCTGAAATCAGATGTGCTGTGGCAAAAGGTGCATATATCGCAGCCTAGCTGAATCCACAACACAACGTGCCAACTGCTCTTTTAATGGCAAATACAGAAGAAGAATTTACAAATTCCACAATTCCCCAGTATCTTTAATTTACTAAAGAAGCATATAAGCCAGTTATGTCTCTATGGTGCAGAGATTAAACAGCCTCCAGAACCTGTGACACAGTATCTGCAAAGCAGTTAACATAAACATTTTTGCCATAGCAACATGATGTGAATCAGGGGCTGTTACTGAATCATTGAAGAAAAAATTGGAGCTTTTGAATTAAAAGGGTACAGACAGTTCTTTTTAAACAAAAAACACAGAAGAAACATTGACATCCTACACAATCTGAACATTGAGGGGAACTGGTTCATAAACAGCAGGGGGGGGGGGGGGTTAGGCAGAAAAGCCACATTTCTCCCAGATTTATGGTATTTATCATGAAATCAAGGTCCAAGGTTTATGATATCCATATTACCGAGCCAAAGGGTTATACAACTCATGGTTTCTGGATACTTAAAAATAAATAAATTCAAAAACAAATAAACCAGTATCCTCTGTGTTATAAACCAGTCGACTCTCAATGAGTAATAGGATCAGCATCCTACTGGCCAGCTTTATTTCCCAGGTCATTACCTGATACCCATTGTTTGGTGGTTTAGTCGACCTAGGAGCCAGTATTTAAAAGGAAAATACTGAATCTCCAGAGTTCTGATTCAGACATAAAAGACCATTAGGTTAGCATCTAGCAACTTCCTATACTACTGCAGCTGCTTTTTTAGATTAACTGGAGTCTTTCCCAAAGATCCACTTTCTGTCGTACCGTTTGATTCTCTCTTTAAATTCAAGCAAATTAATTTACTAGTTTTTATATTTTTCTCATATTGCAGTCGTCTTCGAGTAGCAGAATTTGACTATGGTAAAAAATGTGCAGAGATTGCAGAGAAGACAGAAGGACTGTCAGGCCGAGAAATTTCCAAGTTGGGCGTAGCCTGGCAGGTGAGAAAAGATCTGTCTTGTGTGTCCTCTGTTTGAGTTTGTTGCTGCTGGTGTGTGCTGCACTTTTCTTTAATCTCATTATAGGGCATAATCCCTCTCCTATCACCAACCCTTTGAAGACCTATTCTTAATTGGTTGAATTTTATGGCTAAATATCTGAGGAATGTGGTTGTCAGTTTCAGCCAGCTCTCCTAAGTTACTTCTTGGGACATGCTTGGTAGATTCCAGTTACTGTTCTCTGCCTGTTGTAATGTTTCTCTTCTCTGTTTATTAGTGTTAGTCCTCTCTGTTTATTAGTGTTACTCTTCTCTGTTTAATAGTACTAGTCTTCTCTGGGTTTTTTTTAGTGTTACTCTTCTCTGTTTATTAGTGTTACTCTTTTTTGTTTATTAGTGTTAGTCTTCTCTGTTTATTAGTGTTAATCTTCTCTGTTTATTAGTGTTGGTCTTCCCTGTTTTTTTTTTTTTTTAGTGTTACTCCTCTCTGTTTATTAGTGTTAGTCTTCTTTGTTTATTAGTGTTATTCTTCTCTGTATATTAATGTTATTCATCTCTGTTTATTAGTGTTATTCTTCTCTGCCTATAAGTGTCACTCTTCTCTGTTTATTAGTGTCACTCTTCTCTGCTTACTAAAGTGTTAGACTCCTCTGCATATCTGTGTTACTCTTCTCTGCTTATTACATTGTTAGTTTTCTCTGTTTATAAATGTTACTTTTTTGTTTAGTTTGTCTTACTCTTCTCTGTTTATTAATGTTACTCTTATCTGCTTAATTATGTTACTCTGCTTATTACAATGTTACTCTTCTCTGCTTATTAGTTTTAATCTTCTGATTATTGGTGTTGGACTTATCTCTTTTTAAGTGTTAATCAAGACACAAACTGTGGAGAGGAATGGATACACATACCAAACGAATACAACCACTACTTTGTGGTGATTATCACTAGGACAAAACAGTGCCATGATTTGGCACTACCAATAGTTGATGCAAAAGTGGAAGCATTGGTGGAGGAACACACATCATCAGAAGATGCTGTTATATGTACAGGTGGTTCTGTGATTCCTCAGAAGTGAAGTGCCTAGGCTTTCACAGCAAGAACTAACAGAAATGTCATTAAAGAAGACAGTGGAGGTCATGGCTGTGATAAAAGCCCCTAGAATGGCTGAAGACTCAGGAATTCACTAGTGCATCCTTTCTCAGAGAGTCAGTGAGCATGCTACAGAAGATCAAGGCGGGACATTAACGGAAACAGTGGCTTCATCTGATACAGCACAAAGCGTTTCGCAAAATTACTTTCATTTTTGTCTCAGAGTATATTGGCATGTAAGGCAATGTGAGAGCAGATGCCCTGGCTGGCAGTGCGACTTTCAGGAATGGGCTATCTATGGAAAGGAGAGATATCATCAGTGCCATACGAGAAACTAAATGCTGTCAGGCTTTCATTGTCATGGAAAATGATTTTTTACTGAATAGACTGCATACCTTCGGTGTACAAATTAGAGCCACCCCTAGTTACATCAGCCAGAACAGAATGGGAGTTGGCCTAAAATCACTTAAAGACATACTCAGGAGGAGGTTGGAGCACCTATGGTCATGTGTGATGATGATGATCTTTAAATGAACGATATTGTTAGTCGTCTTTGCTCAACAGTGTTGTCTTTTCTGCTTATTACAGTGTTATTATTCTCTACTTCCCATATATGTCCTGTAACACATGAGTGACAATGTCTACCCTGAATGTTGAATTAAGAATCGACATCACAGCCTCGGGACACTTCCATAAGTGCTCAGTCCCCATCTTCAGCAGCAAGAGTTCCAATTCCGATGGTACCAGCAACTGTCTTATTATATATCCGTCTCATCCTTTCCCTGAGTATTTATTGAGCGTTGGCCAGATCCCCTTAGACCGTAATGATCTATCTGCACCCCTGCACTGTTCACCCGTTCCTAGAGGGCTGTTTACACTAAATGAGGCTCCGAAACACATACACGGACCTGTGGGATCAAACCTGGTGCAGTGAAGTCAATCCCCTCACTCTTCACTCTTTTTCTTTACATGTTTTATTGTGTTCATTATTCCATGCTGTAGCTCATGTGTTTGTGTGTTCACAGGCACGCGCTTACGCATCAGAAACTGGTGAGCTCACAGAGGCGATGATAGATGACATAGTCAAAGACGCAGTAGAACAGCACAAGAAGAAAGTAGAATGGCAACAAGGGGCGTCAGTCTCTGATGTCTTCTACAGGTCCAGTAGAGTTATGCCCATTGGCCTGCCACCTATTCCAGCCATTATGGAGTCCCCAGCCAAGACCACAGTGCAGACAGAGGCCTCTGCCCCATCACAGCCAACAGGTGGAGGTCACAGTACATGATGATTGTACTGCTTAGTCGATGGTGTTCACTTGGTTCTTGTTTGCAGTTTAATGATGTTAGAGATGACTGTTGTTAGGGATGACTGCTGTTCTAATAATTATTAAGATGCTGTGCTAGTTAGTAGTCTGTAGGGAATGTATACAGAAGAGTTGGGGTATTGAATGGTGACCTGCAAAAATATAAATGGAATGGCCTGTGGATTTACTTGTAATAATAAACCTGTAATTCTAAGTCTAAAATGGGAGTCGCCGTGGCATAGCGGCTAGACGCTCGTGTGCGGATTGGAAGGTCTTGGGTTTGCTGCCTGGCAGGGCCGGATTTTTTCCCCTTCAAAAATGACCTTGACTCCCAGGTCGACCCAGCCTTGAGTGGGTACCGGGTGCAAAAACGGCTGGCGTGATGCTGACCACATCACTCATCTTGTGCCGATTGGTCAAGCCCTATACGTCAAAAGGAATGGAAATGGGGACCTTTACTTTTTCTTTCTCACTTTATAGGTCTAAAATAAAGGCTGATAAAAGTAAGCAGTATCAGTCAAGAACTTGTGTTGAGTTGTTGTCATGGCCATAGGTCAGTACTGGAGAAGTACATGATAGGGTGTGAAATACACAACCAACCTTCCCCCCTTAGTGAAACTATGAGAAATTTTAAAATTGGAAATTGGCATTTAAGGAACATAACACTGAGAATGAAGGACCCTTTCCCAAGCCTTCAGTTGTATGATGCATATAGCGGTAGACCTATATTTTATAGACCAACTGGCACTCGATGGGTGATGTGGGGTATCACTTTGGCTACCTTTACTTCCCAGAACTTTACCTGGTCTCCATTTAAGACTGAGTCGACCTGGGAGATAAGGCCATTTTTGGAGAGATAGAAAGAAAATCGGCTGCATTCAGGTTTGAGCCCACAGCCTTTAGAACTGCAGACAAGCGTTGAGCCCCTACACCACCACGGCTGCTCCCCAATGACGTAGAGTATACCTACCATCTTTTCTCATATTTTGTAAATATTGAAAGGGTCAGCACCATGAGAATGAACCGGGTCAGCTTGTGCTCTGACTGACTCTCCTCCTGAGAGATTAAAGTTGATTGTTGCGGAATACATGAGACCGACAGAGCATTCCATCTCCAGCCAAGCTGTACCCCCCCCCCCCCCCCCCCTCTTTCCTTCCCCTTTCCACACACACACTGATTGTTGTTCTGCATGTGCAGTCTTGTGCCAAACTATTTAACATTATTGGTCAAGATTGAGAATTCTTTCAGCTCGTCATAATTCATCATCATCATCAAAACTTCAGCTCGCTAGTAGAATATTTCATTGGGTTGCTTGATAATATGGATGTGATACTGTTGTTGGGAAAATGATACTGCTGTTTGAATGTGTGGTGAAAATGAGTCTATTGTTGGAATGTGTGGGGAAAATTGTCAGTTTTAGAATTTGGTGCCTGTTGAGTACAGATGTGCCAGTTTTTTTTAACACCATCTAAAATGGTAAAGGTAGTATCTGTGGGTTTGAAATTTTTTTTTACCAATTTGTGGTATTTGCAACATTGAGCGTCTTCTTTGTATGGAGTTGAGTGAAAATGTCATTGTTTCAGGATGTTATGTTGACAAGTTTGAGTAAAACTGGTTTCAGTGTTTGATACATATGGAGCTAAAACTGTTAGTCAGTGATCACCCTCAGTGTTTGTGTGTGTGAAAAACTGATGAAATAAAATAGTCAGGTGTTTTTAATTTATATTTTATACATACATTTTTAGGATAAATGCCCATATATAATGCCCAGTATAATGATTTTATATTGTTAAATGTTTGAAAAAGAGAAACAAAAAGAAAGTAAAGGACTGTTTGACTACTGAGGTGCATTGATCTGGTACGATGCTAGGTCAGTATTTTTAATAGACAACACTTGGGGAATGACGTGGCCAACTTTACGCCAGCAACTTCTATTTGCTAGGGCATTGCTTGATACCACTTTTAAGCCTCGGAGCCCAGGACAATAATAAATCCACCTCATTTACGATTTGAACCCATAACTACAAGGTTTGCAGGTAAGCAGACTGCTGCACCCTCACTCCTATGTGTAACTAATTCCATTCATTGTCATGCTGTGCCATTATAGGTCACATAAAGCTCGCAATCTGTTTCTCCAATCCGTGCTATCGTGTGCAGTCACTTCTGTAACATGGATGGAATCCAGTCCAGCAGGTTTGGCTTCTCTCATCCACGTCCACCTTAGGGTTTCTCTTAGACGTCATTTCCTCAGTCCCTCTATTTCCCATTTTACTGCCTCTTTAGTGATTCTCTGTTCGTCTCTTCTCAGAATGTGTCAAGTGTAGCGCCATCTTCTCATTTCTAACTAACACAAAGGCCTTTTTGTTTTCTACATTGGCGAAGTACACTTGCCTTCTAGCTGAAAGATCTTGGGTTCGAATCTGCAGCCAGTCGGATTTAAAAAAAATGTACCTAGAGATCCCACACTGACCCCACCTAGAAACAGAGAAAAGCTACCTATTCTACTACCTGGTTAGGAAGAAACTAGTGGCAGTCCACCTGGACTTTCCCCAAGGCCCACAGGTTAAAGAACACTGTACTAGATGACTGACCTCCACCACAGATATTGGGAACATGTCTTGTGCGGTAGAGGCAGCTGGTGTGTCGACCACACCACCCATTGTAGGCTAGTTGGTCCGGACAGGTATGGATCTGATGTGTCAGTGGCCCTTGACATCTTTTTTCTTCACATTCAGCGGCTTCAAACTCTGGCGGAAAGTTCTGGTTGTTCGTCCACTTCAGTTCGAGAACCTGAGTTTTTACAGATCTGTATGCATGCTGTTGGTTCCTTGCCTCTCAGGCAGATGCACTCCGACTTCGAAGGAAGCTCCTATTAGTGGACTCCTACAGCATGCTTTTTGGTAGATTTGTTTTATAAAGTTTGTTAGTTACAAAAACCGTAACCTGATGAGGGGGATGTTTGCAGTTGCAGTAAATGTTTTTCACATAACCAGAGCAGTAGATGTGTCAGTGTTGTGAAAATACAATCTTGTTTTGAGTTTCTTCACAAATGTGTGTTTTTAAACTTTCACTATTTAGCGCTGATTTCATGTGCCATGGCGGGAAGTGTAAATAATTGCCTTTACATGTCAGACTCTGGTCTGAATGAATTTTTGTTGTGAAATTGTTCTTTTATCTCCTATGGGTGTGGAGTCTACCCTGAATGAACTCATGCCATGTGCTTTGTTCATCAGTTACAGTTTTCAACAGTAAAGCATAGACAGTCTGACACTGATCCTCTTTAACTGCTTTTTATGATAGGCATGGTATCTTTCAGTGTTGCTTCTCCAGGGCACACAGGAGTGTGGGGAAATACACAGGCAGATAGATTGGCTGGTTCTGCACTGATAAATGGTGAATTAAATCATGATTAACTATATGTGGTCAACGCCCTTTAGGAAAAAGTGAACAATGTGGAGATGTTATGGTCTGAAAAGAATGGTACAGGTATAAATGAAAAACCTTATTTTCAAAGGGTCGCAAATTTGGCATGCAGGCATTTCTAAACACTTATCTTTCAGACAGCAGTTGTGTTGCATCACTAAAATATGTTTATATAACAATACTCATATGAATAGCAAGAGAAAAATCAAAAGCATGGATGATAAATGCATGCATGCACTCACTAACTCATTCACACGCACACACACGTTAAAAGTCTGACTCCTTCCGGTCTGCAGGCGAATGTCTAGCCGCTATACCAGTGTTAGGAGTGACGCGGGGATCTGATCCACACTCTGCACTAAAAGGAAAAGCAAGACATCATATAATCAAACTACTGCTGAAGATGAGAGCAGAGCACTTACGGGAATAACCAGAGTGCTGTGATGTCAATTTTTAACTCAACACTCATTCTTTGCTTCCATTATGGCATAGTGAGAACAGGGACAGCTGCTATTGGTTGGCACCCATTCCAGATGATAGTGTTTCAGTGTGCTAAATGGAGGCTGTGGAATCACATCTTGTGGCAGTGACAAGTCCTTCCACAAGTCTCAATAATCTGCTGTTTACAGTGTGCCCAGAATTCAAAATATGGCATGCGGTGGCTGATAAGGAATTTTTCAACCAGTCACTTGATTCGTTCTTGGTGTTTTGCATTACTTTTACAACCTATAGTGGAATATGTTCAGGGACTTGTTTTTCCAGTCATCGATCAGTTCTGCCCACATATTCAGCATTACAGATGCATTTAAATGTGTAAATACAGTTGGATTTGGCGTACATCAACACTGGTTCTTTCACTTGGGGGCGTGGGAATTACGGTAGTTCTAAATCTGATAACAAGCGTGGCTGTGGAAAAGTTTCACTGACTGCTGTTCTGAGCCGCTCATATAAACGTTGTTTGGCAAGGACTGACGTCTGGACTGTGATAAACATGATGTCTGGTTTGGTCGCTTGATCACTTCAAATTGATCATTAATATTGAAATGATTCACTTATTCTAATCTGTGCCCTTAAACATACTTTGGTGTAGTTATGATAGCTGTATTAGACCAAACCATTTTTCGATTATATTGTAATGTCTGATTAATGGGAACAGTCTGGGGCATTTTTCATCTAAACAACCTGTAACGACAGTGATTCGTTTCAAGAGCGCTATAATGAAAAGATCAGTATGAATGTCTTTTCTTCTTCTTCTGCGTGAAGTCTAAAAATTGATGTTTGTTCCTTCCTGTTGAGTTTGTTAGTATGAATGTCAAGAACCTTAGTTTACTGCTGGGCAGGCATGTGGTGGGTTTGTGACAGAAATGTCTATCGCTACAACACACTTAACCTAACACCACCTGAGCATACATATATACATATCAGTTTTAAAATACTTCATAAATAACTAACATAACATGTAGACAAGTTACTCCTGAAGGGGTTCACCGACCCTTCCACAATCACCACTCACTCCTAGTTATTTTAGGTATTACCTGGGCCGGAACCAACAAACTTACGATTCTTTCACACGCCAAGGTAAATTATACCAGGACGGCAATGCTACTGGCTAGGGTGCGTGAATAGATTTTATCGCATATCCGAACGGAACTCAGACATTACTAAACATACTGTTCAACACAAATGGATCGCGGCACAAGTCAACACAACTGTTGAGTTGAGTCAAGAATTTACATCACAGCACTCTGGGTGTGCTCCGTCCACATCTTCAGCAGCCAATTTCAATACTGATGGTACTAGTCACAATTGACACAACAACTGAACACCGGCTAACACTAGAAATATCCTATCGTCCGTCTGAAACAACACGTTATAATACAAATACCTGTTGCTACTTTACGTCTCACACATGTACAGCATCCGCCTGATCGCTAATACAGCCTGCTAAGACAATCTCTACAACATCCGCCTGATCGCTAATACAGCCTGCTGTGACAATCTCTACAACATCTGCATGATTGCTAATACAGCTTGCTGTGACAATCTCTACAACATCCACATGATTGCTAATACAGCCTGCTAAGACAATCTCTACAACATCCAGGTGATCGCTAATACAGCCTACTCACACAATCTCTACAACATCCGCCTGATTGCTAAAACAGCCTGCTAAGACAATCTCTACAACATCTGCATGATTGCTAATACAGCCTGCTGTGACAACATCTGCATGATTGCTAATACAGCCTGCTAAGACAATCTCTACAACATCCAGGTGATCGCTAATACAGCCTACTCACACAATCTCTACAACATCCGCCTGATTGCTAAAACAGCCTGCTAAGACAATCTCTACAACATCTGCATGATCACTAATACAGCCTGCTAAGACAATATCTACAGCATCCTCATGATTGCTAATACAGCCTGCTAAGACAATCTATACAACATCAGCATGATTGCTAATACAGCCTGCTAAGACAATATCTACAGCATCCTCATGATTGCTAATACAGCCTGCTAAGACAATATCTACAGCATCCTCATGATCGCTAATACAGCCTGCTAAGACAATCTATACAACATCCTCATGATCACTAATACAGCCTGCTAAGACAATCTATAGAACATCAGCATGATTGCTAATACAGCCTGCTAAGACAATATCTACAACATCCTCATGATCACTAATACAGCCTGCTAAGACAATATCTACAACATCCGCATGATCGCTAATACAGCCTGCTAAGACAATATCTACAGCATCCTCATGATTGCTAATACAGCCTGCTAAGACAATATCTACAGCATCCTCATGATCGCTAATACAGCCTGCTAAGACAATCTATACAACATCCTCATGATCACTAATACAGCCTGCTAAGACAATCTATACAACATCAGCATGATTGCTAATACAGCCTGCTAAGACAATATCTACAACATCCGCATGATCGCTAATACAGCCTGCTAAGACAATATCTACAGCATCCTCATGATTGCTAATACAGCCTACTAAGACAATCTCTACAACATCCTCATGATCACTAATACAGCCTGCTAAGACAATATCTACAACATCCGCATGATCGCTAATACAGCCTGCTAAGACAATATCTACAGCATCCGCATGATCACTAATACAGCCTGCTAAGACAATATCTACAGCATCCGCATGATCACTAATACAGCCTGCTAAGACAATATCTACAGCATCCTCATGATCACTAATACAGCCTGCTAAGACAATATCTACAGCATCCGCATGATCACTAATACAGCCTGCTAAGACAATATCTACAGCATCCGCATGATCACTAATACAGCCTGCTAAGACAATATCTACAGCATCCTCATGATCACTAATACAGCCTGCTAAGACAATATCTACAGCATCCGCATGATCACTAATACAGCCTGCTAAGACAATATCTACAACATCCGCATGATCGCTAATACAGCCTGCTAAGACAATATCTACAGCATCCTCATGATTGCTAATACAGCCTGCTAAGACAATCTCTACAACATCCGCGTGATCGCTAATACAGCCTGCTAAGACAATCTCTACAACATCCGCATGATTGCTAATACAGCCTGCTAAGACAATATCTACAGCATCCGCATGATCGCTAATACAGCCTGCTAAGACAATATCTACAGCATCCGCATGATCGCCAATACAGCCTGCTTAGACAATATCTACAGCATCCGCATGATCGCTAATACAGCCTGCTAAGACAATCTATACAACATGATAATGAGAATAAATCAAGCAAGTAGTAATGTGGTTTCTCCTAATGGTACCACATTTCAAGATGTGGAGTCATGCATCTATTTGGGCAGCAATGTAGATACATCAGCGGGGACTGACAGATATAATAAAATACAAATACAAAAAGACAAGATGACCTTTCATAGCACCAGGGAATTTGTGGAGGTCAAAATAAATTAAAACATACTAAATATAAAATTTTTATTTTTAATACTGTTGTATGGGGAACAACAAAGGCAGTTACTAATCAACTAAAACAGTCATTAACTGGTGCCTGCGCAGAATATAGGGAATTACCTGGTGTGATAGATCACTAATGTAGAGCTTTGGAAGAGAACTAAACGAACGAACAAACCTTCAAAGGGTTACAGATTTGCTTCTTGCTAGTTACTTCTCAACAAAACATTTTTTTTTACTATGGCGCCTGCCGTCTTTGCCTTATTGTATTCTACATATATATATATTTTTTAATCTGTCCTTACCCGCACACGACTACAGGTTACAAAGCAAGTTCCAGTAGATCAAGAGATGAAGAAAAGACGTTGGCATTTGATAGGACACACTTGAGAAAACCTGAGAACAAAAAAAATGTTTTTGCACTGGAACCCACAGGGACATTGAAATAAAAAAAGACTTTAAAAACACAGGTAGAAGGGAGCTACAAGATTGGTATGACATGTGAAGAGCTGAATGAAATAATAGACCCTCTAACCACCCAAGACATGAATGTCGTAAAAAGCGACTAATTAGTCTTCTTATTCTGCCTTCTATCCCCCAATGGAGCATAGACCCCCAAGTAACTCACGCTAAGTCGTTCTGTCCTTTGGGTGGCCAAAGGGTCTATTTCAATGTCCATCCAACCACCCCAAACATGTGTCCGGATCCCACACGGGTGGTTTCTTGTGTTAAGCCTATAAATCGGAAGCTGTGTCAGGTTTCTGTGCTTGAACTGTGTATTGTATTCATATTTCCTCTAAGTTTGTGACCCCTCACCCCAGATGAAATATGTCTCAACTCTTAAGCTACAGATGCTGACATTTGTGAATAAGGCACATGATTCTTTTTCTTCTCAGTGTTCACTAGCTGTTTGTCCACATCTGGACTTTGGTATTGTACCAGAACTTGAGTTTTGTGTGCACATCTGTTTTACAGATCTGGCTTATTTGCATACAGGGGGGTTGTCACATTGCACAAGCACAGTTTTTTAAGATTACAGCCCAGCCACCAGATGGAATTGCTGCCGACCTTTGACTTGAAACTTCAGGAGCTCCTAGAACCTCGCTTACACGGGGCAGGCACTTTTGTTGTTTCTGGCAACGGTGTCTAAGATGCCACATACACAGCCCCGATGCTGGTATTGTCGATTCTGTAATGACCTGCTTACATGTCAGTGGACGGGCTTTCGGGCACGACGTTCAACCTCACAATGAGCAATAAACACAGTGTCACAAAGTGCCACCATTCTGACGAGAATCACCTGGACACAAGTACTCCAAAATAAAAAACATTTAGTGAGGCCGAAATATTAAGTAAAAATATATTTTGGAATGACAGACGTTCGACACCACACCGAGCGATAAACATCTGATGACACAAAGTGCCAACATTCGAATCAAAATCACCCGGGAAGAGGTCACAAAAAACCCCGCTCAGCCCATAGGTTGGGTTATATAGTAGTGCACCTGACAACAGCCAGTGTGGAGCTTTAAAAAAAAAACTGCGTCTGACATTACTATTTTTAGCTTTTAGACACAGTAAGTAAGTACATTTTACTCAACCAGGACATCACACAGAGAAATTAACACGTGATGACACAAAGTATCACCATGCGGATGAGGATCACCCGTAGAGAGATCCCGGAAAGCCCGTTAAACTGTTAGGACATATTTCAGGCACAGCCATATTAGGGCCTCCGGCAAAAGCCAGGGCAGGTCTTCAATACTATTATTTTTTTTTATCGGGCTGATCTCACAACTGCCCAGCCCAGCAGCCCGACTACCCTGAGGATATTACATCGGTAATCCGGACTGAACGGGAAAATCGCCCGGCAAAAGTTTTTAAAAGATTCGCTTTGCCGATTGGGTTTTACCCGTGACTTGGTTTGTGACTGATCCCGGTCCTTTTGGCCAGACAAGTGCAGCAGAGCTACACTTTGACCTTAGCTAAGAGGCCGAGAAGCAATCAATACTATAAATTGCATCCCACAAGGGAATGACGAGAATTAACTACCTAAACACATCTATCTATCTTCTTATACCCCACCATGACATCACACAACGGATAAACACCCAAAGACATAAAGTGCCACCATGTGGATGAGGATCACCCGTGGAGAGGTCTCAGAAACCGCGTTCAGCTATTAGACCATATTTATGACCGGACTATATTGCGGCCCCTGGCAAAGAGCCAAGAGTAGGGCTTCAAATAAAGAAAAATTGCATCCTACAAAGGGATGGAAAGACATTTAAACTGCTAAGCACACACATGTGATTCTGATTTAGATACATGTAACTGATGAGTCTGTGTTGTGTTGCATGATTGTTCAGACCCAATGGAAGATTACTGCGAATGTGAAAAATAAAAATAAAAACTGTCCAATAATCACATTTCGCATATAATATCCTTACACAATGTGAAACGTCACCAGCTGTTCTGAGTGTTGAACGTATCAAATAAATAAAATCCGGCACTACAGTGAAAGTTAAATTATGTCCCTTAGTTAATCGAGTGCAGTCCCCTGATTGAACAAAGTACCTACTGCCGACCCTTGACTTGAAACCTGAAGGGGTTCTGGGACCCTCCAATGTATGAGTTAAGTACGTTGATTGTTACAGACAAAGGTGTTAAAGCTGCTGCAAAAGAAACTCTGATGCTAGTATCGTCAATCTTATGCGGACCTGCCTGCCTGCGTGCCGACTTTCGGGAATGAGCGTGACGTTCAACCTTACCAGAACCACACAATGAGTGATAAATACCACGTGACACAAAGTGCCACTATTTTGATCAGAAACCCTGTTCAACTGATTTTTTTTAACCATATTTTTTATTGAGTGTTAAGTTTGTTTCTTATACATGTGCTGCCTAATTGGTAATATTGTGTGTAGCATGCACAATTGACAAATAGAATACACCAACTCATGACATTCTTTACACTTTGAACACTACTAATGTTAAACAAATCAATGGCCTTGATTGCATGGTGGTGGTGATGAGGAAAACGATGTCATGATAGTGATGATACTGATGTAACTGATGGCTGGTGAGAATGACAGTATTTTTACAGGACCAATGTTATGTTACAGTCTTCTGTATGTGACTTATGAAAGTGTCAGCGTGTTTGGCAATGTGTTTACATCACCTGTCTTCTGTGACCCTGCCTATATTTTGTGTTGGTAATGCCGAACATATTACAAGATGATGCTGGATATGATGACGATGGGGAACAATACTGACATGTTTGTACACTATATACATTTGTATGACATTTTCACCGCTTCCTGTTTTCTTTCGCTCATCTCTTTTATACTATGTGATTCTAATCTTTTTCCACTCTCATGCCTACCCACAATCATCCACTCTTTTTATGCACCCTTCTGCCTGAAGGGGTTGTATACTGCAACATTATTTAAGAAAAAGAAAATTTTATTGTCTAGCTTTTCTGAAATATAACCTAACAATTTCTTCTACTGTGAATTTCAAAAGTATAATAATAATAAATAACTTTGATGATATTTTAATCAATAAGAATAGGAATAATTGTCAAACCAGAAAACGATTTTGAATTTTCTGTTTGAGTATGGGCAAAAACAATTCCTTGTGTAAGTTATGCACCTAAATGTTGCAACATTTCTGGATCCCAAAACCAGTTCTCTGTAATAAGGCTGTTATTAATAGTAATTTGTTATGTATTTCTTTGCTGGATTTGGGTATGGTCTTGAGAAAAATGGCAGGAGAAATATTGGCTCATCTGTTGTGTCTGTGTTTGTACTAATTCTTTTAGTGTTTGATGTGTGGGTGTCACAGTTGTACATGCATAAAATATATGTTCCTCTATTTCCTATGTTTTCTGTCTACTTAGCTTACAGGGTATTTTCTGTTTAGAAATTGGAAGGATGTATTATTGCGCCTCAAATTTCAGAAACAGTGCTCCCGCTGCATATATCATTTTTTGCTTTTATATACCTAAGCAGCTGAATATTTTGTACAAAAAGCCCATGTCACTGGGGGGTCAGGAAAATAATTCTTGCATGCTATACAGAGCCAGTTTTTACATATGTCTGTGGATCATGGACGATTAATATAAGTTGAATAATACTTTGAGGGCTTAGAGATGTGCTTTACAAAAGAATCCTTAGAATTCCTTGGACAGCTAAGAAGAGTAACCCAGAAGTTTTGAAACGGGTGTGGGCTCGAAGACAACTTACCATAAACATCAGAAAGAGGGAAAAAAGAACATGTTGTGACCACTGGAAAGATCTGTGCAAAGAGATACAGAGGAAGACCAGTGCTAGAAGATTCTTACAGCCTGTTGACATGGTATGGAGAGGTGTCAGCACATGAACTGATACACGCAGTTGCGGATAGTGGATTGTGGAGAGGCAAGATCGCCCACGCCAGCAGGCAAGGCTCTTGATGATGATGATGATAAAGCAACAGCAGATGCCGCAATAGCTGAAAAATGTAATTTTGTGACGCCAGATTTAACAAATCTACTGCTTTCTACCTTTACTTTTATTTCTGTGCTTGGATAGCTGTCAGCTGGGTCGCGAAGCAATGTCCACTGTTTTGGTGTGCTGCGGGTGTAGAAAGGTTGAGGAACACTGACTTAGTGGCTAGCTCTTTTGAAGGCGTGACCTATTATCTAGGTCTTTTCAAAAACATGACCTATTATCTAGGACTCAGATCATCACCTTTTTTAATATGGGTCCCTTCTAGACATCATTTTTTAAAACTATTTCTTTTCAAAACATGACATTATCTAGGACTCGGAATGTAACATATTATTATTTTAATGTAGGTCACTTCAGGTGGTCTACCATCTAGGTCTCATCAAGTCATAACCTACCATCTAGCACTCATCATGTCATGACCTAACATCTAGGTCTCTTTATGTCATGACCTACCATCTAGGTCTCTTCATTTAATGACCTACCATCTAGAACTCTTTATGTCATGACCTAACATCTAGGTCTCTTTATATCATGACCTACCATCTAGGACTCTTCAAGTCATGACCTACCATCTAGGTCTCTTCACATCATGACCTACCATCTAGTACTTTTTTTGTCACGACCTACTATCTAGGACTCTTCTTGTCACGACCTACCATCTAGGACTCTTCAAGTCATGACTTACCCTCTAGGTCTCTTCACACCATGACCTACCATCCAGTACTTTTTATGTCACGACCTACCATCAAGGAATCTTCATGTCATTACCTACTATCTAGGTCTCTTCATGTCATGACCTACTATCTAAGTCTCTTCATGTCATGACCTACTATCTAGGTCTCTTCATGTCATGGCCTAACATCTAGGTCTCTTTATGTCATGACGTACCATCTAGGTCTCTTCATGTCATGATTTACCATATAGGTCTCTTCGTGTCATGACTTACCATCTAGGTCTCTTCATGTCATGAACTACCATCTAGGACTTTTCACATCATGACCTACCATCTAGGTCTCTTCATGTCATGACCTACCATCTAGGTCTCTTCATGTCATGACCTACCATCTAGGTCTCTTCACGTCATGACCTACCATCTAGTACTTTTTATGTCACGACCTACCATCTAGGTCTCTTAATGTTATGACCTACCTTCTAGGTCTCTTTACCTCATGACCTATTATCTAGGCCTCTTCAGGTAATGACCTACCATCTAGGGATCTTAATGTTATGACCTACCATCTAGGTCTCTTTACCTCATGACCTATTATCTAGGCCTCTTCAGGTAATGACCTACCATCTAGGGATCTTAATGTTATGACCTACCATCTAGGTCTCTTTACCTCATGACCTATTATCTAGGCCTCTTCAGGTAATGACCTTCCATCTAGGGATCTTAATGTCATGACCGACCACCTAGGTCTCTTCATGTCATGACCTACCACCTAGGTCTCTTTATGTCATGACCTACCACCTAGGTCTCTTTATGTCATGACCTACCATCTAGGACTCTTCCTGTCATGGATTTCGGTCTAGATCTGTACCAGAAACTGAAAAATTCAAAGTCTTTTCAGATCATTGTCTATAGCCTGGGTCGCTTCAGCCTAGGACGACCTGAATCTGTCCTCTCAACTGTGAATTTTTGTGCTGGAGGACATTCACCTCTGTGAAGCCTAGTGCCGCTGCTGACATCCATAGTCCTCAGTTGCTGCTTGTGTCCAAACAACACACTCCTAGCCTGATCATGAGAGTGCCCACAGAAGATGCCCTCCAGGTACGACTTGATGATGTCTGCTGCCATCTTGGCCGCTGTCATATCTCCAATGATGAGGTGGATGTGGAACAGTCCATCACTATATGATAAATGCTCGGACAGGAAAACCAACACAGCCTCCAGGAAGCCCTGGACACATGTGCCGAACGGAAATATTCCTGAAAGGCACCAAATGATACAAATGCTTGCATAAAATGAACAGAAAAAACATTAATATGGGTTGTCAGATAAGTTCATCTTATATGGGGGAGGAGGGTGTTTTATAAGGTGAGATGGCTGGTTTCATGGCACCAGAATTTCTATCCTATGTGGTTTGTTTTCTCTCTCCACTGAGCAGCTGGTCATCTACTGAGAGTGTTGTACACAACACAAACTCTTTAATTCCAACAATGACTGACCCCCAAGGATCTCTCAGTTTTCTTCTATCCATTTTCCCTGCCAATGGTTTTCAGATGAGAAGGCCACATGCCACTATGAAGGTTGTAGTGCCACATATGCCAGCTGGTCCATACAGCTGGGTTCCCACTGGACAGCTAACAGACCAAACACAGGATCTCTACTATATGTAGAGAGCATGTCTGAAACACCTGTTCATAGTTTTTTTTTATGCCTGTCTACATGAGCTACAAGTTCTGAGTCCCCAACCTGGAGTTTCTTGTATATTTGGTTTCAGCTGCTGATGTGTCCAGTTCTTCTTCTTGGCGTTCACCGGTGGAAAGTTCTGCCATTTTGTCCACCTCTGGGCTTTAGTATTGTTCCAGAACCTCAGTGTTGCATGCACATCCGTGTTACAGATCTGACTTGTTTGTATGCAGATTGTTGGTTCCTTGCCTCTCAGGCAGATGCAATAGTCAACTCTTACAGCATACTTATTGGGGTGGGGGAGGGGCAATGGTTCTGTTACTGGAACCCACAGGGGGATGGTCTATATACAAATGTCTGTTGCTTTCATGTGAGAGGGTTGATGTAGTCTTCAGATCATATTCTGGAGGGGAAGTGTTTCAATTAGGCTAATAGCCCCATAAGTGCATTCTGCATCTAACTGTTCTGTACTGCTCTTATCTTTGCTAAATAGTATTCTCTTTAATTTCCAGAAGAATCTCTGAAACATCTGTAGTCATAAATCAAACAGAGGTAGGAAACTGAACCCACAACTTCATGTGGTGCAACAATTGGGGGGGGGGGGGGGGACAGAACAGACCCACTGCCCCCCCCCCCTCCTCCTCCCCCCAACAAGCATGTCAAATCAGGAGTTTGCTGACATTGTATGCATTAGGTCAAAATGCAGATACTGCAGTCTAGCTGTAAACCACAACATAACAGGTCAACGACCCTTCAGGCCGCATACTCAGAAAAAGACGAAAAACCAATGATCTTTTAGAGCGCAAGACAAAAAAGCATAGCCATTTTGCTAAGGAGATCTTCTATCATATTATGTGCTTTTGCTCACACAACCAGTTTATTTCCTCGTGCATTTGTCTCTCTGAGGCCACATCCTTCAGTCATATCTTCATCAGCTCTTTGTTCTTCTGTGTTTCTGTTTTGAATCTAGGAACCCCACTTTACACTGTGCTATAGCCATACTGTTTGTAAAAGTACCATTTATGTGCTGGAATATTTCATGACACAGGAAAGTTAGAAGGGAAGAGAAGCAGGAAGAAAATATGTCACAACTCTTAAGCTACAGATGCAGACATTTGTGAATAAGGCACATGATTCTTTTTCTTCTCAGTGTTAACTAGCTGTTTGTCCACATCTGGACTTTGCTATTGTACCAGAACTTGAGTTTTGTGTGCACATCTGTTTCACAGATCTGGCTTATTTGCATAAAGACTGTTGGTTCCTTGACTTTCAATCAGATGGATTCAGACTTATAAGGAAAACACCCTAAATTGTATATTTTTATCTCCCACAAAATGGAGACCTAAAACTCAGAACGGGGGATTAATTGATGAACATAACACAAATAGTTAAGGAACTTACCATCTCCTATCAGAGGACATGAAATACTTTGCAGCCCCATTTGTTTGCTTGTAAATCGGAAACAGTTTGCGAATACCTCAATGAGGGCCTGGCTGTTGCCATCCTCTTCTCCACCACGCCTGGCTGGTTCCGCCACATGCAGGATTGCCTGCACTAAGCTGTCAAACCTTCCACCTGCGGGTGTCATCAGAACATCTGGAGCTTCAAGCTTGCGGCCTAAAGAGGTATCCAGAAATTCACAATGAGTGTGTTGTAGTATATATATATATATATATATATATATATATATATATATATATATATATATCTGTGTCACAATATGTCTGTATGTCCGTCTCCTAGAATTATAGTCATTTCATAGTTTACACAATGCTGGAGCTACATATATAGAAGATCACACTCAAGGCTTTCAGAGAGCAGTGCAAGAGTTGCACCATGGAAGAGATAGGGGCCTTACCACGCAATACTCTCATAGTTAGCAATGAACAAATTGCAGCCAGCCTCCATTAGGGAGAAAACAGCAAGGAAACCTCGTACAACAGCACAGACACAAGTGGCAGAAACACAGGTGTAATGATACGTTACAACTGGAAATTTTTTTTGGGAAACCCAAGCAAAGAAACACAGTCTCAACATAACGGCCGCTCACTTACAGGAGCTAGTTAGGAAGACCAGTTTTTTTAAACGAACGAACTTGGATTAGGGAGACGGTAGGATTTTTGTTATTGCAATATCTAGTTTATAAAAAATTATTTCTTCTGCAGTTTAGTGCATCATGACAATAGGACAGTTAGAGATGAATCATCTATCTTTCCATAAAAAAAACACCATTCTCATAGTTTAAGTCAGGGCTATTTAACTGGTGGCCCGGGAATCATTGCCAGTTGTACTGTATTAATAATCTTTCTAGGCCTCTGGCCTGGGACTGTCCCCATTTTCAACATTTTGGACTGAATAAACTTAAATGAATAGCCCAAGTGTAGGTGTTCTTAACCTAGTAGAGTAGAATATCCAGCATTCTGTCATCAAATATAAATGTGTATATATTTCCCATTACTCATTTCTGTTTCTGAAAATGAAAGCACTGTTACTGTTTTTCTGCCCTTGGGATTACTGTTTTGTGCGTGTTTTTTTAGAACTGTTTTTATTTTTCTGTAGTAAAGTAGGCCTGCTGTTTTGTACACTGAAAAAAATACAGATTATTGTTGAAATGTTCACTTGCTGCCTGTGTGTCTTTAATTCAGTTCCATCTTCTGCTACCAGGGTACTCAAGTACTTCAGCGTACTGACTTGTCCTATTTACTTCAATATTGCATTTTGGAGGACATTTTATTTGCAAATACCATGAATCCCCCCCCCCCCCCACCTTCTTTCTTTGCTCTTAAAACGGCAACTGGCATGTTGTGTTGTACAGCTAGGCTGTGATATCTGCACCCAGCATGTTCGATTTCAGCAAATCATTTAGCTGTTTGTGACATGCTTGTTAAGGAGCAGTGGATTTATTCTTTGTCCCCCTATACATCAGGTCCTGGAACCTACAGAGGGAATTCTGCTGCTCAAATGAAGACCTTTGTTTCAACAGTCTTCTACAAATACATTCATCATTCTAGCAAAAGTTAGACATTAAAACTGTTATACACTACTCCACCCATGTGGTTTCCAGGGCCTTTACACCCATGGCCTCCCCAACAAGTCGTAACAGTCAACTAACTAGGGAGCTTCCTTTGAAGTCAGAGTGCATCTGCCGGAGAGGCAAGTAACCAACAGTCTGCACATAAGTATGACAGATCTATAAAACAGATGTGCATGCAACACTCAGGTTCCGGAACAAGACTTAAGTCCAAATGTTGATGAACAACCACAGTTTACAGCCAGTGAACACGAAGAATTTACATGTTTGTTTACTGAAATGTTTATGCTTGTTTTTTTGGACAGACTCTCTATTTACCTTGTGTCCCTATGTAATCGTTACATGCAGCCTGCATCAAAGGACCAGCTTTTGCAGCAACAGCCCTGCTACAGCTGGTGACTGAGTGAGTGAGGGCACTGTCTGTCCAGTTGACAACTCCTGCTGTTTTCTGGTCAGTAAGATCACCACAGCTGACTGACATGTTGATCACACCAGCCAGGCGGCAGTTAAGGACCTGTAGAAATAGTTGGTAGCAATTAGTTATCACCTCTGACATTACGGCTTCGGAAAATTGAAAATTGAAAATGGCACCCTATGTGCAGAGTGGCTTGCATCACTTGATAAGACTCATATCAGGAGCTTATCATGGGTTTTCTGCCCAGGACATTCAGGTGTGTGGAGTAATAAGAAGGCCGACTGTTTGGCTGCTGCTGCGCCTCTGGGCAGTGAGCTATTTTATGATAAAGTAAACATGGTGAAGGCTCCCTGGTATCAAATGGAAAGTGCAATGGAACAAATAGAAAATCAGTAATTTGAAAGACTGACTTAAGGGGGAGGGGGGATATTCCACACTGAGGGGCAAACACAGATGGACTTTTACTCAGGTTGCAACTGGTACTATTAGCATATCGACTCTTCCCTGGCTTCAATGGAAGGAGATGCAGCTCACGTGGGAATGTCCTAAGGGCAGGGATGGTAATTCCTGATTTATTCATTCATTCATTCTGGCATTAATTTTAAGAACTTCTTCTTCTTTTTAATGTTCATTAGCTGTAAATATAGGCATAAAGTTCTAGTTGTCTGTCCAGTTCTGGATTCTGAACTTCTTCCAATACTGAAGTTATGCATGCACATCCCTTTACTGGTTTATTTATATGCAGACTGTTGGTTCCTTATATCTCTGACTTCAAAGGAAACAGCCTTAATTAGTTGACTTCTACATGTTATTCTTATTTTTCCCGGGCCCTATACCAGTATGAGGAAATCTGAGGGTCAATGTCTACTTATGCTCAATATAAGTTATGTCTAAAGACATCTTCATCACAGTTTTTTTTTAAATTCTGTCCGAAGTGTTTCTAGTAAAGGACCCTTTTCAATGCCTTTAGATATATATACATACATTTTACCTATATTTTATACATCAATCTGCATATGGTGCGTAATGTTGTCAGCATCACACTGGAGGCCTTTACTTCCCAGGAATGTATCTGGTACCCACTCAAGGCTGGGTTAACTTGGTAATTTTTAATAGTTTTTAATTTGTCAAAAAAAAAAATCATAACTTTGCAGCTTCCACAGAATCTAATATGTGGACATAATCTGACATAATGAGGTGAATCAGCAATGAAAAGGTGGTGTGGTCACTAACACTGCACTCCCTTTATTGCCTTGTGGCAAGTGTGAACCAGTACAGGAAGTTAAGACAAGCCAAGGTCAGGAGGTTAAGGCAAGACAAAACAAAATTAAGATAAAAGAAAAACAAGGAGAAGCAAGTTAAAACAAGCCATGACTGGCAAAGCACAATAAAACAAGATAAAACAATTCAAGACAAGGTAAAAAGAAAACAAGACAAAACAAAATAAGATGAAACATGCCAGAATCAGACAAGACAAGTTGAAACAAGATAAGAATAGAAGATAAGACAGAAGATAAGGCAAGATGAAACAAGATAAGAATAGAAAATAAGACAGAAGACAAGGCAAGATGAAACAAGATAAGAATAGAAGATAAGAGAAGACAAGACAAGATGAAACAAGAAAAGAATAGAAGATAAGACAGAAGGCAAGGCAAATACAGATAAGCCGAGATCAGGCATGGCCAGCCAAAAGACTGTTTCCCTTAACATTTGCTATAGAAAATCACGTACAAATTGTATCACATCTAAAAATATCTATAGCATGCTTTCAAGCGTATCTGGCATAAAGTGCTAGAACTGGACAACTGGTCAACATCATGCCAGGCACCTTTCTTCTCAGGTCATCAGCTGGTATCCATTCAAAGCGTGGTCAACCTTGAGAGCCAAGGTAATTTTGAAGAAAAAAAAAGTCCCACATCTTTTGGATTTGAACCCAAAAGGAGGCTCCCAAAACAAGATGAAACAATGCAAATAAAATAACACAATCCAAGATAAGTTATACAACAAAACAAAACAAGATAAAGATAAGCAAGATTCCAAAGCAAGATAAGAAATGCTAAGAAAAGACAAGGCAAGACAAGCCAAATTTTCTACGTGGCATTAATCTCATTTACCTGGTTTTGTCCATTGGGTGGCTGCCATTCCACCGAGCAGTTGGCTGGCAATAAAGTCTGTTGTAAGTATCTCTTTGCTGATGTAAATGCTTCTGAGGACAGGAAATGGACCTCTGACCTCCTGTGTTGCAATATTATCTAAATTCATCATCAACTCATGTGAATAGTTATGCTTTGCCACATCTTGCAATCATAAACCCTTTCGTCCCGTGAATGCTAAAAAACACTGGGCTAAGAAAATGTAGGAATTTCTGGAAACATCCTTAAAAACAACCATTTTAGATAGGGTACTAGTAAATTGTTTACAATATTTATTTTAATATACAGAAACATTTTTCTTTGAAATGTTTAGAGATATATAAAAAGGGAAATGAATAAACACGAAAAAAGTGAGTCATTACAGGGAATATCTTCCATGGGGCTTTAAAAAAAATATATATATATACTGAATGACTCATGCTGGGAGATTGCTAGATGTGAAGAAGCATAATCCGAACAAGCTGGCAAGGCAACTGATGATGATAATGATATATGTGTTTAAAGGAAATAATTAAAATTGTGATCAAGTCACAATAAAACACACAAACAATTTTGTACAGATTCTTGCCCCCACCTGCCCCAAATGTCTTCCTCTTTTTCATTTTCCACATCTCCCCCTTCTTCTTCCACTCCTTATTCTCTTTTTTCTTCCATTTAAAAAAATGTTTTTATGTATTTAAATTACTTCAATATAATCAGAATAAAAAGCAACACACAAAAATAAAAACAAAACAAACAACTGACCTCTTGTGATGTCAGCGAGGTGAGGAGCGACATGACACTGGCCTGGCTGTGTTAAGAATGACAATACATTCCCACCAAATTTTTCGCTTGTCATCTGACTCATCTGTGGAGAGGTCACTGATGGACTTCCGAAGAAGGAAGTTGCTGATTCTGCCAGAGAATTCTTCCAGGCAGATGTCGCTGAAAATGTCTGCCACATAGGACTAGTTTGTTGCTTTTCAAATGCCAGATTTTTTCTTGAGAAAAGTGATTTCAGATTCCGACCAATATTCTTCTTTTTCTCCAACCAGAAATGTCTAAATCTGGCTGCTGTATTTTTCTTTAGATAAGAGCTCTGAATACAACTTGTGGTTGAAAATCGGGGATGCGCAAACTGAGCATGTTTACCAATGTCCGACTGCTCAACTTCCATGTCAGAACTGTTGTCATCACCAATGTCGGCTGCCAAGTTTTTGTGCATTGTTAGTTGCTGTGGTAAACTTGCCCAGTTGGTATCAGACACTGATGGCGTTAGAACAACATTTTTAAATGGTGATTCTTGAAGCTTTGTTGGCACAGAATGTTCACTGCTGGAGTCTGTTTGTACATGAGATACTTTAATGCCTTTATCAGTTCTTAGATATGTATAACTAAGTGGTTCTTTTTCTGTCAGTATTTCATTATTTCTCAAAGATAAAGAATGCGAGGTTGCCGAATGTCTGGGGGTTGAAATCACAGGTGTGTTTTTGTTGTCAGATATGGCAGACATATTTCCCCGGACATCAGATATTGGTGCACCAGCAGCGTCCTTTATGTCGGCAGGTTTTAAAGGAAACACTTTGCCCAGTGGGTTTCTGAAACTCAGGTGTCCCATTTTAAATGTATGACAAGGTGTGCTTAATATGTCTGTATTTACTGTAGCACTCCTTATAGAGCCAGTTTGTGAATTTGCTGACGTTGTGTTTTGATCATCTCCTAGCAGTGGCATACTAACTTGTGTCTGGCATCCCTTACTACAAGCAACATTGACATCGCTGTTATCCTCATCATTATTTTTGCTCAGATTTCTATATCGTCTTCTGTATTCCATATTGTCTCTTTCTTTATCATCTTTGTTTTCATTAATGTCATGCCTTTTACACTTGTGTCTCTTTTCATACCTTGATGTACTGTCTGAAAAATCACTGCTCTCATCATCATCATCATCATACTGTCTTCTTCTCTTTGAACTGTTAGAAATGTGATTTCTTTGACTTCTACGTTTCCTCACATAACTGTGATTGCATTCTTTACCATCATTTCTAGCAGATTTACAGCTGCAACAGTGTCTTGATTGTTGTCTATATTTTTGCTTTCCATATCTTCTTTCATCAGAATCACTGGCTCTGGAATCCCGATCAAACCGCCTGCTTTTCTTTGGACTGTGAGCAGTCATTCTTCTCTTTTTATACGACTTTCTGCTCACTTCTTCCTCCGTTTCACTTAGTTCAGATTCAGATGAAGAAGACAGGCCGAGCCACTTACGTTTAGAACTGTTTCGAACTAGTGATTTCTTCCTTGGCAGATCAGTCTCTAGAGGTAAACCTGGGTTTATCTTTCTCTTGCCTAAACATGGACCAGATTCATGATTCTCTGCAGCCGCATTTTGTGTGAGCCAAGATGGTGAAACTGCTGTGACCTGACCTGAATTTGAAGTGTTTGTCCCTAGATCTTCCTCTGTTGGTGCCTTTCTGTTGCCGGAGAATGGATCTATCCTAGGCTCAAGATTACTATCATTATCTCTAATCCTGCTACTGGATCTTGCCTTTCTGCCTTTCAGCATACGGTTAAGATGTTCATTCCGATTCAGTCTGCTGGACCTGTCGTCACTTAAATGCTGCGCTGGGTTTAAATCGGCTGGGCTGTTTGTTAAGCTTGGCTCTTCTGCTCCTGGCATGCGTGAATTTATCCGAAACATCAAGGTTTGCTGTTCATGTGACTCACTTCTTCCATCATCTACATTTTCTTCGTTATCCTGCGAAACATCTGTTGAGTTATTATCATTCTCTTCCGCACTATGGTACTCATCACCATTATCAACATCATCATGTGTCAGATGAGTATCCAGTGACTCAGTCTGAGCATCTCTGAGGACACTTTCATGATAGCTGTACCTTGGAACACCATCATCATCATCCTCAGTGATCTGTGACTGACTGTTACCCATTGCTGAACAATTATGAACTTGCGACTGTACCTTTCCGATTATTTATTACACAATGAACAGATGTCTTTTGAAATTTGGAGAAGCAGTTGATGTCAGCCTGAGCAATCCCTTATTACGTATATTTAAAAAAAAAATAGGATTATTAAGGCTGCTTTGATAAGTTTTTCAGTGTTTCAAGATGTTATGATGCTGAGGTAAACTTGGCGATAATTAATGTACCTGAGAGGATACAATAAACTATGCCAGAAAACAAGCTGTCCAATATAATGAAATGTGTCCTAGGATGCAGTTCGGTGTGGCTGGATCATATCAGTAGTGCAGTAATTTTTTTTATAGCTTGCAGTAAGTCTCTTGAGTGAAAAACCCTAAAGGATTAAATATATATACTGCATGTTAATATGAATGAATTAAACAGAAACTGGCATCACTGCACTCTAGGGATTCACACACACACTCTATCCTCCTCCTCAGCAGTAAACAAAAAGTTAACTTACTGATAGTGCAAGCTGCAATTTTATCAAAAGTCTGCCTGTCTTTTGTTCCTTGCACATTGAAAACCATTAAGATTTTTGGCTTACTTCCCGGTGAACCAGTCTCTCAAGGTATAGATGTTCTGTCAGTTCTGTTGCACTGTCAATCCCAAAGAACCATTGAAACTCCAACTTTATCACAAATTAGCTCATCACCCAAAGGAGCAGCAGAAGCCCATCTATGAGACTGCTCATTACCCCACAAGCCAGAGTATCCAGGGAAGAAAATCTGCATGCTTTTGATCTGAGCCACATGCTAGTAAGGAAGAATTAATCTAATAAGTGTCATCAAGTAATTTTAAGTCAGTTAACTGTACATTCTTTTTCTTCTTCATATTCACTGGCTGTAAGCTTCAATAAAAAGTTCTGGCTATTTATCCACCTCTGAACTTTAGTCTTGTTCGAGAACTTAAGTACTGCGTGCACATCTGTTCAACAGATCTGGCTTATTTGTATGCAGACTCTTGGTTTCTTGCTTCTTGGGCAGATGCACTCTGACTTCAAAGGATGCCCCCAATTAGTCGGCTACTATGACATGTGTGTTGGGGGGGGGGGGGGGGGGTGTCTACTCTTGTTTTCCCCAAAATGGGACCTCAGAACCCACACAGGGAAAACTGTACTTTACTAATAATACTTTTATATAAACATTTTCCTATTTAACATATTACTTTGTTTGTTTATCCTCCAAATTATCGAGGCTGAAAATATACCCTAACAGGGCCTCAGTCACATGTAAATTGCGGACTTCTGGCGGCTAACCCCACCGCTGAGAGTATCTCCCGCGCCGCTAAGCGCGGCACATAGTGGGGCTAAACTAGATGGCTCGGACTCACAAGCAAATAAAATGAAGGAAGCTGCAGGAGATGCGGTAGCTGCTGCTTGTGAGTCCCAGCCATCTAGTTTAGTTGCGTGGGAGATAGTCTTGGCGGTGGCGGTAGTCGCCAGAAGTCAGCAATTTAGTTGCCGGAAGTCCGCAATTTACATGGGACTGAGGCCCTGTTAGGGTATATTTTCGGCCTCAATAATTTGGGACCGTTATTTCGAGGATAGCCTACTACGCAGCGTGGATTGGGGCTAAACTAGATGCCTGGGACTTACGAGCAGCAGCTTCCGCATCTTCTGTGGCGTGGGGGATACTCTCGGCAGTGGTGGTAGTCGCCGGAAAACAGCAAATTAGGTCGCCGGAAGTGCGCAATTGACATGTGACTGAGACCCTAAATTCGACCGCCATCTTTTGTGCCCATTATTCGGGGGATAGCCCATTTTCTAATTTAACACATCGCTTTTTGTTTTTCAGCTATCTTCTGACGGTCGGCAAATATCCTTTCGAGCCACAGTTGAGTGACTTAATTTGCGGTTCTCCGGGGGTTTTCCGGCGAATATCGCCACCGCCATGTGTCCCCCAAGCCGCGTGTGGAATGGGGCTAAACTAGATGGCTAGGACCCACGAGCAGCAGCCGCAGTGTGCTCGTGACCGCTAGTGCGCAATTGACACGCGACTGTGGCTCGAAAGGATATTCTGCGGCCGCCATCTTTGCCGACCGTTCGTCGGAGGATAGCCTGTTTTTAATTTTTTTTTAAAAAGAGGAGGAGGTGAGATCGGATAGCAAGAGAAACAAGAATGCTGTAGGAGTAATTACATCCTACACAAGTTTGAAGTAATTGCATGCAAGTAAAGGTACCTAGAGTTGGTTTCTGCATGAGGTCCCAGCAGCTATGTAGATGTGCAGT
>CAJHNH020000076.1:744648-757148 GCA_905116865.2 Candidula unifasciata | reverse complement strand
GTGTCGTGCTAAGCAACCAATCACTATTTTCCTGAAATCATGTGTGTTGTGCAGACAGAGATCGACACACATCGTAGCCTAGCTGTATACCACAACACAAAATGTCAACCATCCTATCCTCCTTTTTTGAAAGGCGAACGCAGAACAAGAATTGTCAGTATTATCACCATCATAATTAGATGTCTTGCTGATTGATAAAGTCGATCATACTCTCTATGGCTTGCTCTCTCGAACAGAATGTATCTATCAGTCAGTGTGCTGCCATCTATCATATTATAATCTTTCCATTTATAACTTTTTTTTTTTTAAATTTTTTCCACCTTCTCATAAATTTGTGTAAAAAAGGATTACCGTTTATGTCTTGTCTTCGCATCTAGGACGCTTCTAAGGTATTTGAACAATTTATTTGTTTCTTCAACAAAAAAAAAATTGTGTCTGTAATGTCGTTGTGACACGTCTCAAGTAACTCATTCAATTTGTTGGCTGTTGTTGCTGGCGTATCAATTGTTCAGGACTCACTTTCCAGCATGGTAGAGACATAGGAACTGACACACAAAAAAGGGAGGTGGGTGGGGTGTGGGGTGGGAGGGCGTGGGGTTGGAAGGGGGGGGGGGGGGTGCTTAGCCCTTTTATACATTTTCTGAAGTGGGAAGGGGACTCAGGGATTTAAAGCCGTCTTCAAGTGCTTACTAATAATAATAATTCGCCGAATGGCAAATAAATATTAAAAATATTTTTGAAATAATATAATATTATAAACAACAATTTGCACAGTTAACTTACACACACACGCACACACACACACACACACCACACACACACACACACATATATATATATATATATATATATATATATATATATATATATATATGACTGCGGGGCTTGTCGTATATATGTATAAGTAATCAAGCTTACGTCCTTTTCAGGATGAAATTTTTTGTTAATTTAAGCCTCACCCTGGCTTTTTCCAGGAGCCGCAATATAGGCAGGCCATAAATATGGCCAATTGTCTAAACGCGGTTTCTGGGACCTCTCCACGGTGATCATCACCCACATGGTGGCACTTTGTGTCATCGGGTGTTTATCGCTTGTGTGATGTCCTGGTGAGGTAGAAAGTCAATCAGTCAGTTGTAGATAGGTTTGTGAGTTCTTTTGACCTCAAGATCCATTTCCATGGTAGTTTAGTTACTGATGGGGTCTCCCATGTATGACAGGTCAAGGGATGAAAGTCAGACAAAGAAAGACTCTGCCCTTCGTTTCCCAACGGAGTATAGGCCCTTAAACCAACTAGCCGCCAATTTGAAGCAGCCGTTCTCAATTATTTTGCATTGAATTTCTTTGATGGAACCCTTTTGTCCCAACTTACCATGCATCTTACAAACTATTGGTGTTTAGAAGTAATGTTAAATGCAGGGTGGCCTGGAAAGACGGCGACGCAGTTAACAGTTTCTGGAAAATGAAGCAGAGTCCCATCTCCGCAAAGGGAAAGATTCAACACGCTAAAGAAGAATTCGTTATGAAAGCTCATAGGGCTTGAGAACTAGTTAGAGATACAACTTTCAGACGTTTTGTGACGAGTTTGACTGAAAAGAATCTGCAAGAGGAGGTGAGTATTTCAACTTTCAGACGTTTTGTGACGAGAGTGACTGGAAAGAATCTGCAAGAGGAGGTGACTAGTTAATTAATTTAAAGTAAAGAGATGGCTACACAAGAGCGCAAATGTCCATGCAAGGAAATTATATTTTTAAACCTAAAAATTTACAGCAAAAATCAGTTCATTCTCCCTCACCGCCAACATGATATTACCATGACTTGGTCATACACAGCAGTTGTTTAAAAATGTAATAATTCAGACGATTTGTGTTACAATAGATTTTGCATTGTTGCTAAGAGCTGCAATAAGATCGGTAAAATAACGAATGCGAGATTAATGAGACAAACGTGGGAGCCTTATTTTGCACAGTTTTCGGTTCTAAGATTCAACTGATGATATTGCAGGCCAATGTTAGGTGTTGCACCAAATCGGTTTTGAAGTAACTGTACACGTGGAGAACCTTGCCTCGCAGTGATATGTAGTTAAGAAAGACAGCAATATTATTATAACTGCATTCTCAGACGATCGGCGTCGGTGGCTTGGCGTTGCAAACGCTCTTCGTAATGCCGGGGTGCTGGGTTCGAACCTAGCTGCGGGCCTTGCGCCTTGCGTTGGTTTCGACAGTAGTATTTAAAAGCGAACTGTCTAGAAAGCGATGTCAAACTACTGCACGTAAAATTGCGACAACAGCCACAAAATGCTGGGGTTGGTTCTGCAACGTCATGTAAAGGTTACGAAACTAAAGAAGTCTCAGACGAGATTTTGAGTGGAAATTTGAAATTTAGCTGTCTGGTAAATTTGGTTTCTTTCTGTTCTTCTGTGCGTTCACCTGCCATGAACTCCAGAGTGAAGTTTGATCGGTAATCTTCTAGACTTCAGTCTTATTCCAAAACTCAAGTTTTGCGTGCACATCCATTCTACAGATGTGGCTTTTTTGTATGCAGACCCCTGGCTCCTTATCACTCAGGCAGATGCGCTCTGACTTCAAAGGAATCCCCTAATTAGTCGACTCTTACAACATGCTTGTTAGGGAGGGAATGAGTCTCTTCCCCTTCACCCTTTCCACATTGGGGCTCCGGAGCTCCCACTGGAAAACTTTGGTTTCGAGAGACGCGATGGCCCAAAAGAAACCTTAAAGCGAATGTTGATGAGAGAGGCCAAATATGCGATGTGGATTCCATCCATAATATTAAACTTATTACATATTATAAAACGCAACGAAGGAGTGTAATGTGAGCCTTATGTGACGCATAATGGCACCACAGAACATTGACGATGATGATGATTATATGACCAGTGCCCCCAAAGGGGTAATTTACTGTACTTTACAATGTTCTAAAGGGTGAGGAGTATTGTCTGGATCTTTCCACCGGTGTGTTGGGAAATGAACAGGCGGACAGACTGGCTGACTCTGCACAACTTGATGGAATACTGATGCATGATAGAGAAGACGTGGTTAGTGTCTTGTGGGAGATTGTGAACAGTTCGGAGGAGCAGATGGTGAGATCGATGCAGCGGGGAGTGACGAGGGGTTCTGGCAGATGCTTGAGGCTCAGAATGCTACTGGCACCATTAGTATCGGAACTCTTCACTGGCTGCTGAAGATGGGGAGAGAGCACTTATAGGAATGCCCCAAGTGCTATGATGCCGGTTCTTGAATCAACTCAATTCAACAAAGAGCCAAAGTTTGCAATTTAAAAAACACGCTGCTATCTCTGCACACAGTTCCCTTAAACATGCCAGCGCAGTTCCGGAGACAACCACCTTACTTCAGTGTATAGCAGCAGGGACTGTTGGTGGCTTTCCATATTTTCACACATTCTTTTAAAGCGCCAGCTCTTATAGGGTCGTCGTTTTATATAGTTAA
The DNA here is from genome assembly GCA_905116865.2 of Candidula unifasciata. Taxonomy (NCBI): domain Eukaryota; kingdom Metazoa; phylum Mollusca; class Gastropoda; order Stylommatophora; family Geomitridae; genus Candidula; species Candidula unifasciata. The sequence continues at coordinate 753,684 of CAJHNH020000076.1, read as the reverse complement.
ATGTTGATTAAATAGGTTTTGAATAGACAAACATACTGAAGACACCAATAACAGTTCAAGCAGATGTAATATTAGAGACAAACGGAATTAATAACATAGATGTACTTATTTGGTTAGTAATGTTAATACTGAAAGGAATACAAAGACATAAATTATGACACTCACTGGCAAAGCATCAGCAGCTTTTAAAAGTGATTCCCAAACTTTGCGCCGCGGCGCCACGGGGAGCCGCGACCTCTTCACAAGGGCGCCGAGAAATATTCGAAGATACACGAGTTAAAAAAAAAAAAATATCTTACATACGAAAAGCAATTTAAAAAAAAAAAAACTAAGGTTAGGGCGCCGAGGAAAAACTTTAATTAAATAAAGGCGCCGAGACTATGAAAAGTTTAGGACACACTGTTCTATAGTGTTTTGTTTTAAAACGAGACACGTATTTTCGATTTTAATGTTATTTCAGTTTTAACATATGGCAGTGAAAGTTAGAGGACCCATAAAAACACGGAACGAAAATTAAATGCACTCGAATGCACATGAAACAAATGCAAGAGGAAGAATGATAAACATAAAATGGGATGCATTTAAGAGGGGTGGGGAAATAAGTGTCTGGGTAAACACTGGGAGCAACAGTTATAAGACAGAGAAGATGGCGTTATTTCGGACACTCCCTGAAAGAAACCAGCAGGGAATGTCCAAACAGGCAATAACATAGGAAATAAGAAGAAACTCCACAGGGTAGCATGTACAGCAGGGGTCTACCAATCATCAGTAAAAGTAACCTCTCGGTGACAAATGTTTCTGCCCCCGAGCTCCTATACATTTTTAGAGAGTGGGCCCACCTGAGTTCATGAAGCTCAGGATTGGTTTCCCCTGCTGCACGTATTATCGGATGTTATTCGGACAGGACAAGACGAATTGGTGATTTGCAAAAGGTACTGTTTACCGGACACATGTTGGACTTTTTAGCAGGTGGCAGAGGGACACTGGTAGACAATTCGGACACGATGGACTTTGAGGGATGAGAAATTCTTTTCCACTAGACACCCGGACCAGATCACCGAAGCCCGTCCCCCACGTTGTTCCGTTGTGTCCAGAGCCAGCTTGAGGCCCTCTCAGCAGCCTCGCCCAGTTGTTTGAGTGTCCGTTTGCATTCATTACCCCGTAAGCCTATTTGTTTAATCACACTGTAAAGTGAAGTGGAAACGAGACCTCTTGCGCCTACTTCGACGGCGAAGATTCGTATTGTGTACGCTTCATCTCTCCTCAGACCGGCTGCTAAGTCACTGTATTTCTCGAGCTTATACATATGGCTTTCGTCCATTCGCAACTCATACGGCACTGTCAGCTCAATCAGGATGAGCTGACGTTTCTCCGCAGAGTGGAGAACTATGTCAGGTCGCAGGCCGGTATTTCGGATTAACTCAGTGTACTTTTCATGGCCAGGCAGGTCAACGGCCAGTAACTAATCTCTCGCACAGTCTAGCACAGATGGAGCGTAAGCGACTTTGTTGAATTTCCCTTTGTGAATCTCCCCAGTCTTAAGGAAGCGAATGGGGACGACGGTAGGACTGGCCCTCGCATTGGCCCTCATCCTAGCTTGGTCCACTACGGCTGCTAACTCTTTTAGCACCTTGTTGTGGCGCCAAGTGTATCTGCCTTGACCTAGGGCTTTTCTGCATGCTGACAGAACGTGCTCGAGAATCTGCTTAGCTCTGCACAGCGGGCATGTCAGGTCGTTAGTTGCACTCCATTTTACCATGTTGACACCAGACGGTAATACATCATAGGCTGAACAAACGATGAAGCTCAGTCGCAGCGGGGTCGTTCGCCAGATCTCACCCCATGTGAGTACTCTTGGCAAGGCGCTCTCCAGGCTGATCCAATGACCCTGCTGCGACTGTTGGGCTGCTTTCTGAACCCTAACCTAGTTTTCACTGTCTCTTATCTGCTGTATCACCATGTCTCGGCACTCTTTGGCTGTGGCTTTGGACCACCAACTGACTTTCCCGTGACCTAGGCCTCGACGATCGGTATGAATGTAACCCATAATCTCCCTTAATTTTAGTGCATTCTGAGCTGATTCGATCGCATCTAGGACCTTCCATCTGACGCCAGTCTTTAGAGCGTGCTGGACAGCGGTGACATTGGGGTCTGAAGACTCGCGCAAGAGCATGGCGAGTCTTACTTTGTCGACTTTAATCTCTTCGGTTATTGATTTGAACGGGAGTACCAGCTTAGCCTGCTTACAATACAGAGCCACGTCAGTCAGACAAGGCGGTGCACCAATCCACTTTCTCATGGCTGTGTTGATTTTTCGCTCCATCGTCTCCACTGAAGTCATTGTCACTTTGTAGATTAACAGCAGCCAGAGAAGCTTTGGAATCAACATGAATTGGAGACATCAGACCTTGAACTTCCCAATCAGCCTGCTTCGCTCGATCGCGAGCCAGTGACTCGTGTATTCGCCGGACCTCCGCTCTATCAGATAACTTCAAATAATTATATTTAGGAGGCGAGGATGCCCAGAGGAAACCTTACATCGAATGTTGATAAGAGAGGCCAAATATGCTGATGGGGATTCCATCCATGACATTAAACTTATTACATATGATAGAATGCAATAAAGGAGTATAATGTGAGCCTTATGTGACGTATAATGGCACCACAAGTCATTGATGATGATGATTAGATGACCAGTACGTCCGAAAAGGGTCCTGTACTTTACAAAGAGCCAATGTAACCCACGCCAAAATAGGCCAACGTAATGCTCAGCTAAACTACTAAATATACGAGTTGTCTCAACCTTAACATTTAATACAAGCTCTAGATTATGCTAATGTACACATTTTCCAAGAGACAGCGGGGCATCTAAAGCAAACGTGCGAAACTACTTAAACATTACACATGCACGCACACACACACGCAGGTACGAACACACCAAACCATTTATCTTTAAATGCACTAGAGGAGGCGTTGACCAAACGTCCCAACAGGCAAATATATCCTTGTTTTTCTAGGTAAGCTCTTGACAATAAAACATGTGTCAGGTCCCCCTGACGTCACCCTAAACATCATATTCTCACTTGTCCTGCCCTACTGGAAGACACGCTTTTGTGCAAAACACTTGATGTAGAGACTTTGTTGAAGACGATCGTATTCATTCTGAAATCTACGAGAAGTACTTATAAGAGACTGATAATTGACATTGGATATCTGTAGAACCATCGCAGGAAAGATTTTTCTAATCGTTTCTGAAGGTAGTTTTTATGCGTTTAATTAGGTTCCTTTTTTTTTAAATTACTGTTTTTTCCCCGCCCCCTCTTTTTTAAATACTTTTTCTCCCTAGCGTTGACCGGCTGTAAACTCCGGTGGAAAGTTTCTGGTTACTCATCGACTTCTGCACTTTAGTCTAATTCCAGAACATGGGTTTTGAATGCACATCCGTTTTACAGATCTAGCTTATTTGTGTGCAGACTGTTGGTTGCTCGCCTCTCAGGCAGATGCACAACCCCTTTTACGACGTGCATGTTGTAAAAAGTGGAAAAGTTGGAAAGGGGGGAGGGGGGGGGGAAGGGCAAAAGGGTGAGGAACCTGTTTTATTTCTCCCTACAACAGGGCCACAGAACTAACACAGCGGCACCAATAGTTCCATTTGTGGGGAGTCCTGGAGGCAAAGCAGCGGTATTGCCTTTCGGCCCAGAAGTGTTGTGTTCGAATGGCCACAGAGCAGTGGTTTTCAACATGGGGAAAATGTCAAGGACAGCGTTAAGCAATTGAGAAACTGAGTTAATGTGTAATTATAACAATCTGCTGTACTAAGATTTTTTTAAAGTTTATTTTATAAATAAAATAATTTCAACTCTACTTATAAAAAGCAAGCAAACAATAGGTGGAGGTCTAGAGATATGTTCAAGTAGACGCCACTAAAAAAAACAAAAGGTTGAAAACCCACTACTAGAAAGGGATTTATTGTTGTACCATTGTTGCAGGCTCCCAGTTCGACTCAGTACACGAAACTGTCTGACAAGTTAAGGGAATCGGTTTTAATTTTACGATATCAACAGTCGAATGCTGGTTGGTTTATAAAATATTGGGCTGTTATTTTCATGATGTAGCAAGTCCTTTGCAGAACATCACTCTCATCTCGGTCTGCATGAAAGAAACTCGGTCTGTCGTCAGTTCTCCCTCCTCATATACTTTCAAATTTAATGCGTTATGTATATCCTGTACTCATCTTCATGTTGGTCGGCCCCTGCCCCTCCTTGTTTATAGAATGCCTTCTGCTATTATCCCCCCCCCCCCCAATCCTCCATTGCGCTTGATATGACCACTTATTTTACATTCCAAGACAAGATGCTGTTTATTAGCCAATCTTTCTTAATGTTCAGATTTTTTTAAAAGGTTCAGTATTTCTTCTCTTCTTTGTCCGTGGTATTCTGATAGTCTTTCTGTAGCATTTCAGCTCATTCTTAAGGACTGGGAGACAGTCCACGATTCGTGTCTATATGATGCTGCAGGGAAGGTGCTTGCTCTCAAAATTTTAACTTTGATTTCTTTGCTAGTGGGTAAACGTTGAATCTTTGCATTGCTATGGCAATACACGTCCTTTTGATTTCTGTCAGTCTCCGTTGCTATTTATTATAGAGCCTATATATTCAAAGGACATTTTCAATTTATTCATCATTTATTGTTTATTTTAGGGTGACAGCTAGTTTTGTTTAATAATGTGTTTCTTGGGATAATAATGCAGTAGTATATTGGGATGTTCCAAATAAAAAGGCAGCGGATATGGTGTAGTGGCTAGACGCTCGCCTCGGGCCCGAAGGTCATAGGTTCAAATCCGCATCCAGCCGGATGTTTCACTTTCAAAAAATGACATTGGCGCCCATGGCAACGCAGCCTAAAGTGGGTACCAAGTAAAGTCCTGGGAAGTAAAAGTGACCAGCGAGATGTTGACAACTTCATCCACCGAGTGCCGATTGGTCTACGAAATATGAATCTAGCACCATATACCCTGTGAGCCCGAAGGCGGTGAAATAATGGTATTTTCCTTTTTATGGAGCCATCATCATCATCAGTTTCCACTTCTGCCGTTAAGCGTTGTGGGGAGGAACAGTTTGCGATCCATTGCTTGCTGCGCAGCAATGGCTATTGTTTTTCCGTGTCGACGTAGAAGCTCTTTAATGTCATCAATCTATTCATCCTGAAGTGCTAATCTCCTCTTTTGTACATCTCATAACAGAAAGCGGACGACGTCGTCCTTTGGGTGTTGGTTTATTATACTTCTATGGATTCCTGTATAAAGCTTTAATGTGGCTTCACCCCTTTTTGTTTGCAGTTCTGGCAGTCTGGCCATGGATGCAGATTCAAAGTTATCACTATTTTCTCTCAAACATCTTTTAACTCGTAGAGAAAAGAGTATGTCAGCCCGGTCCATTGATCGCACCCCCACCATAATTTGTTTGTTGCGTATCCTTTACAGGACGTTGCAGAACCAACCCCTGCAGCCACTGGCTGTTGTGTGGTTTATTTAGGCAAATTTACGTCTAGTAGTTCCTCCATAATTGACTGACCTGATAATTAGAGGCATATTTTCTTACGTCACTATGGCCGAATCTGTGGTTTTAACACGTGGACTTCTGCACCATATACCTAGTACACTTTAATGCATGGGAAAAGGTCTTTTAATAATTACTTTTGTCTTCCTTTTATAATTGCCCCCCCCCCCCTTTTCCAGATCGCACGCGAAGGTACTTAGAACAGTTCACCAGCTTCAAAACATTGGCGAGCATCCACTTTTGTATGTGACAGAATAATCGATTAAAAAAATATCGCGTATTGTATGTGTGTGTAGGTGTGTATGCTTTTTCTATATTTCATAATTTGCCCGAGCAGTGGGTTATTTGACCTGGTAAACATTTAAAATGGACCCTTTTCCACACCTTTAGGTGCGATGAGCATAAAGGGCTAGATCTATGTTTTATTGACCATTCTGCATTGGGTGGCTGTTAGGTCAACATAACATCAGCATATCTGGAGTGCAACGACGATAATGAAGTAAAGGTCAATTTTCCACCCCTTTAGGTGTATTGTGAATACAGGGCTAGACCTATATTTTTAAAGACCAATCGGCACTTGGTGGGTGATGTGGTCAGCAACACATCGACCGCCTTTACTTCTCAGGACTGCACCTGGTACCCACTCAAGACTTGGTTGACTTAGTAGTCATTTATAACTCACACAAACAACAACAACAACAACAACAACGATGAATAACAAAACCAGGCACATCTCATTGTAAGGGGAAAAAACATGCACACAAGATAATAATAAAATATATGGGCGGTTGTTTGTTTCAGTTGCTGCCTTCATTCATCATGCTGCTGACAGTCACCTGGGTTCTGTGTGTGACACTTTTGAAGACGTCATGGGCGTTTCCTTCAGGGGCACACAGCAATACTTCTAATCCCATGGAGGCTTTTTCTTCATACTGCACTTCTGGAAATTTCCGGTAATTTATATTATTTAAACCCCGACTGGATCATTGTTAATATGTTAACGTCATCATCGCCATAATCATCGCCATCAACATCATCATCTTCATCATCATCATCATATTCATCATCATCACCATCATAATCGTCATCGTCACAACCATTATAATTTATAATTCTAGCTAGTCATCTTCTTGTGGGATGCAATTTTTCGTTTGTTTGAAGCCCCACTCTGGCTCTTCCCAGGGGCCGCATTATAGTCCGACCATAAATATGGTCTAATTGCTGAACGCGGTTTCCAGGACCTCTCCACGGGTGATCCTAACCCACATGGTGGTACTTTCAGTCATCGGGTATGTATCGCTTGTGTGATGTCCTAGTGGGGTAAAATCTACTACTACTACTACCACTACCACCACCACCACTACTACTACTACTACTACTACTACTACTACTACTACTACTACTACTACTACTACTACTACTACTACTACTACTACTACTATTACTACTACTAATACTACTACTACTGATGCTACTAATACTACTACCACCACTACTACTACCACTACTACTACTACTACTCCTACTACTACTACTCCTACTACTACTACTACTACTACTACTACTACTACTACTACTACTACTACTACTACTACTACCACCACTACTACTACTACTACTACTACTACTACTACTACTGCTACTACTACTACTAACACTACCACTACTACTACTACTACGAATACTACTACTACTACTACTACTACTACTACTACTACTACTACTACTACTACTACTACTGCTACTACTACCACTACCACTACTACTACTACTACCACTACTACTACTACAACTACTACTACTACTGCTACTACAACTACCACCACTACTACTACTACTACTACTACTACTACTACTACTACTACTACTACTACTACTACTACTACTACTACTACTACTACTACTACTGCTACTACTACTACTACCACTACTACTACTACTACTACTACTACTACTACTACTACTACTACTACTACTACTACTACTACTACTACTACTACCCCTACTACTACTACTACTACTACTACTACTACCACTACTACTACTACTACTACTACTACTACTACTACTACTACTACTACTACTACTACCACCACCACCACCACTACTACTACTACTACTACTACTACTACTACTACTACTACTACTACTACTACTACTACTACTACTACTACTACTACTACTACTACTACTACTACAACTACTACTACTACTATCATTATTATTATTATCATCGTCGGTATCGTCATTACTGCCCTCATGGGTAGGAATTGACTTGAATCAGTCGTTAAACTTCTGGCTCTACAGAATCCCTAGCACGCACGGTCAAATGTGATTAGAACCCTACACCAGTCTGATTTTGGTTCTGGCAATAAACTAACTTTTCTCCTCGACCAGTATTATCAAGCCTGCACAAGTGACTTATTATGTCTTCAGCTTGCACCATTGAGTCCCAGAATTGTTTTTTTTCCTCTGCCTGGGCTTTATGCAGGAGGTGCTTCTTGTCAGCAGTTACTCTGAGATATGTTTTTCTTTCCGCACTTGGAGTCTAGCCCATCCAGGAAGCAACCACGAATTACTGAACTTAAAATTACATAGGGGAAAAAACACCAAACAGCCAATAGTATGGGATTGGGCCTTAAACGTTCTGTAAAATGGTAGGCAACTAACTGTTGAGAAAAAGACCCTATCACGCCAATGGCGAATTAGACTTTTGAGCTAGATTCCACATTTGTTATATACCAATCGGCCCTAGAGCAGTGTGGTCCGCATCACTAAGGCCATGTTTACTTCTTATCACTTTTGTCTGGGCCCAATTTAGCCTTTGTCAACCTGGGAGCAAAGCTCAGTCGATGCTGATTCTAACTTGAGACCTTTAGGTCCGAATGCAAGATTCTGGCCACTTCTTTTACCAATAACATTTTTTTTTTAAAATTTGTGTTTCTTGTTAAAAGGAAAACGTAATTATACTAGAAAGATAAGATAATTAGTAAGTATATAGTTAATGCATTTACTTTCCAGACCAAGCCACGGAAACATTTTAGCCCAGTCCAGTCCGGCACCTTACAACATCACGGTGACTTCCCCTGCCGGAAATATCTACAAACCTGGGCAGATAGTTACAAGTAAGTCAAACTGAAATACTTATTTTGCTAATCTTTATTTTAGTAGCCGCCCTGGTGAAGCGGCTAGAAGCTAGAACACGGATCGGAAGATCGCGGGTACAGGTCCTGACGGTACAGGACTTTTTCCAAAATAACCTTGGCCTCTAGTTCGACCCATTCTTGAATTTGTACCAGGTGGAGTTATAAGAAGTAAAGGCGGCCGGTGTGATGCTGACCACATTACCAACCGAGTGCCAATTGGTATAAAAAATAAAGATCTAGCCCTGTATGCTCAACATACCTATAGGCGTGGAAAAGGTCCTTCACTTTAATCTCCGTTTTGTAGTAGAAATTATCTTGCCATCCAGGAGGAG
>CAJHNH020000076.1:734648-737148 GCA_905116865.2 Candidula unifasciata | reverse complement strand
CTGGAACCTCAGGAAACGAAGGTAATCTGTTACATGACTAAGTTCAAAGGGCAAATAAATCGTACCATGAAACTGGTTTCCCCACCGACATTGTTATAACTTTAATTCTTTACAGCCCTTCAGAGTTTTAGAAAAATGTTTATTTAACCATTATAAAGATAATAACGAGATATATAGGTAATATAAAGATATATAGGTGTTATTATAATATAATACATAGATATATAGATAATATTGAGATATATGAGCAACATAAAGATGAATAGATAATATAGAGATAATATGTAATCTAAACATATACGGGTAAAATATCCGCGTATGTGGCTTGTGTCTTGCGAACCTGCTTCGTAGTTCCAAGGTACTGGGTCTGATTCCAGCTGCAGACGATTTAGCAGCATAAAACCTTGCATTGATTTCGACTAGGGTATCAAGAGCTGACCGTGTAGAAAGCAATGGCAAACTACTGAAAGTAACATTGCCTAGACAACCCACAACTGCCAGTGAAAATTTGACAATTAACTTTCCAGGTCTTCTTCTTTTGTTGTCTCACTGATACCAGGTTGTGGTAGCCTAGTGTGGTTTTCTGTATGTGTCTTACGCTTCTCGTGTGGCTTGAGTGATGGAATTGTTCATCTTTTTTTGTTGTTACAGGTTTCAGTTACACCATTTATTTATCTCTTTCTTGGTCTTCCTTTCGCATTCTTCCCAAATGTTCTACTGTAAAAATGTCTTATATGCAGTCTGGCCTGGCTGCATTCTCAAAAGATGGCTGAACCATTTCATTCTTTGTCTGTCAGTATAACCAAGACATTGTCTTATTCCAACTTTCTCTGTAATGCTGGTATTGTTACCCTGTCTCATCTAGTGTTGTTTGTAGTAAAGATGCTATTAACATTTGATGTTTTGCTGGAAGTGAGACATTTGGTGTCTATTCAGTGGGGCTAACTGGTAGGTGACAGCATTCGGTCTCTGTAATCTGGCTTCTATCTTTCTTCGGATTCTCCGTAAAAAAGCTTCCAAGATATATGAATTCTCGTCTTTGTTTGACTACATATATATTATGTTTCATACCTATCCACATCGCGGCGTCCGTGGCTTAGGCGTTGCCAGTCCGACTCGTAATCAAACGTATCGCGATTGAAACCCACTGCTCGCTTCGTGGATTTTTATCATGGTATGGGGCGTCGCAAGTCGACCCAGCCTAAAATGGGTACCAGGATGGCTGTCCTGGGGAAGTAAAGACGGCCGGCGTAATGCTGACTACATTACCCACCGAGTACAGATTGATCTGTAAAAATATGGGTGCTCTTCTCATATGCACGATGCGCCTTAAGGCATGAAAAGGGATCTTTACTTTTACTTACCTATCCACATTACCTCAGTTTCGGCTGTGTTTATTCTATTATCATACTTTGTGTAGGCTTGATATAAGGAGTCAGTATGGTCTGTATATTCTGTGCTTGGTGGTGTATTAGACACTGATCATCTGCACACACACACACACACACACACACACACACACACACACACACACACACACACACACACACACACACACACACAAAGCAAGTTCATTGATTTCTGCAGTGCCTCCTGTGTTATTCTATCCGAGTAAGCAATGAATAGCAATTGTGAGAAGAAATATCCCTGTCTGACACCCGATAAGATAGGAAACCAGTCTGTCATCTTGGTGAAGAGCCGTAATTTCTAGGCAATATACGGATATTACTCAAACAGTTGTCGACGAGTAGCAAGACTGGTGAAACAAATAGCAAGAGGAAGCCAAAGAGATGAATACTTGAATGGCTTGACCACATGGAAGGGAGCTCAGAGGCGGGAGTTTAGGAAAGGGGAAAGGGGAGGAGGGAGTATAAACCTCATCAGTGATCCTAATGATCGTGTGAGACTGAGAAACATGACCGACACATGATGTTGGCTGGCGGGCTGGTTGGTTGGTTGTTTGGCTGGCTGGCTAGTTAGCTGGTTGGCTAGCTGGTTAGTTAGTTGCCTGGCTGTTTTACGGGTTGGCTCTTTGGTGGGCTAATGGATTAGTTGGCTGGTTAACGGGTTGGCTGGTTAACGGGTTGGTTGGTTAACGAGTAGGCTGTTTAACGATTTGTTTAGCTGGTTGGTTAGCTGGTTAACGGGTTGGCTGTTTAACGGATCGGTTGGCTGGCTGGTTGGCTGATAACGGATGTGTTGGTTGGTTGGCTGGATAAGGAATCGGTTAGTTGGCTGGCTATCTAGTTGGTTGGTTCATGTTTAAGCTAATTGACTGGTCGCCAGGTTGATTGGCTGGCTGGTTAACGGTTGATTTTGACAATGGTATGGAAAGGCAAACTACTGAACGTAAATTTGTCTAGTAAAACTAAAGAGTCAACAAAAGCTGGCACTGATTCGCAATGCAAATATACGTAAATAACTGAACTACAAAAACGGTTTGTACCTGAAGAATTCATTGCATTCTTTTCAGGTTTGGGAAGCCCCGCAGGGCAATCGC
>CAJHNH020000076.1:724112-732131 GCA_905116865.2 Candidula unifasciata | reverse complement strand
TATGTATGTATGTATGTATGTATGTATGTATGTATGTAGTATGTATGTATGTATATGTATGTATGTATGTATGTATGTATGTATGTATGTATGTATGTATGTATGTATGTATGTATGTATGTATGTATGTATGTATGTATGTATGTATGTATGTATGTATGTATGTATGTATGTATGTATGTATGTATGTATGTATGTATGTATGTATGTATGTATGTATGTATGTATGTATGTATGTATGTAGTATGTATGTATGTATGTATGTATGTATGTATGTATGTATGTATGTATGTATGTATGTATGTATGTATGTATGTATGTATGTATGTATGTATGTATGTATTGTATGTATGTATGTATGTATGTATGTATGTATGTATGTATGTAGGTATGTATGTATGTATGTATGTATGTATGTATGTATGTATGTATGTATGTATGTATGTATGTATGTATGTATGTATGTATGTATGTATGTATGTATGTATGTATGTATGTATGTATGTATGTATGTATGTATGTATGTATGTATGTATGTATGTATGTATGTATGTATGTATGTATGTATGTATGTATGTATGTATGTATGTATGTATGTATGTATGTATGTATGTATGTATGTATGTATGTATGTATGTATGTATGTATGTATGTATGTACGTATGTATGTATGTATGTATGTATGTATGTATGTATGTATGTATGTTGTATGTATGTATGTATGTATGTATGTTATGTATGTATGTATGTATGTATGTATGTATGTATGTATGTATATGTATGTATGTATGTATGTATGTATGTATGTATGTATGTATGTATGTATGTATGTATGTATGTATGTATGTATGTATGTATGTATGTGTATGTATGTATGTATGTATGTATGTATGTATGTATGTATGTATGTATGTATGTATGTATGTATGTATGTATGTATGTATGTATGTATGTATGTATGTATGTATGTATGTATGTATGTATGTATGTATGTATGTATGGATGGATGGATGGATTGATCGATCGATGGGTGGATGGATGGATGAATGGATGGATGGATGGATGGATGGATGGATGGATGGATGGATGGATGGATGGATGGATGGATGGATGGATGGGTAGATGGGTGGATGGATGGATGGATGGATTGATGGACGAATGGATGGATAGAGAGAGATAAAAAGACACACAGAGACAGACAGATAGAAAGAGAGACTGAAAGATAGGTAGGAATAAAAATAGACAGATAGAAAGGCAAGAAGGTGAGTGGGTGATTTTGCATCTCTTCATGTTGGTAGGGGATGTTGACCACATCACCAAACAAGTACCGATTGTTCTAAAAAGTATAGGTCAAGCCTTATATGCACAATACGCTGGAAGGTATGGAACAGGGTTTCTTACAAGTAGGCTGGTCTGTAGCTAGGCGTTGAATCGATACGAGACATAACATTGTTACGTTTGTCTTTCAGTTGCCCAGATGTTCGCTATGGGAAAATAACTCCGCTACAGAGGCCTGTTCACTGGTCTTTGATCGAGGTAACCAGTGTTTTTTTTTATTCAGTGCTTAGTTTTGGAAATCCTGGTTGGCTGGGACCACACTTGCAGGATGAAGGATGGAAGGAAATCCCGTATGGGGAATTACCTATTGCAGGATGGAGGATGGAAGGAAATCCCGTATGGGGAATTACATATTGCAAGATGGAGGATGGAAGGAAATCCCGAATGGGGAATTACATATTGCAAGATGTTGTCTTGCATTTACGAGAAAGAGAATGCGTGTGACATAGGTTGCAGCTCTCTCTGGAGTGGGGGTGGGGGGGGGGGGGGTCGCCGGGGGTAATAGTGATAAAGCCAGTTGCTCCATGTTTTTACAGCGTTAAAAGCACTGACGTGTTCAAATATTCAACATGCGATGTCAACGGCATCGCGGAACACCCCCGTAACCTTATGCCAAGGTGACAGGTTCAGGAACTACGAATCATAAGTTATCTAGTGTGTATATGGGCTGGGCCTGGGGAGATTACCGTTACGTATATATTGCATTTTTTGTACTTTTTCTTTCTATATGGAAAATAGCATGTTCTAAATGTCAAAGTTCTTTTCTAAAAGACAGCGGGATTTACTAGTCACATCCCTATCGGTATGGTTTGGGACCCATATTTCGTCCTACAGCACACATATAACAAAATTGCTAGGAAAAAAGGGAAGGTATGTTAACTATACTTGTAGTGGACAACTATGTCAGTGCATCGCAATAATTAACTGAATGTTCTCAATCATGTGACTGTGTGGGTGTCCAGGTTTTATTCACTGCTGAATTGTACCAACTCGGAAAATGGATACACTCGCAGAATGAATACACTTGGGATATGGATACACTAGGAAAATGGATACACTCGAGAAATGGACACACTTGGGGGGGGGGGGGGGAGTGTGCAGTCAAGCTGTCATACACACTTGGGAGGAAGGAGGCAAGAGAGAGTGCAGTTTAGCTCTCATGCACAATTCTAAGGGTGCAGCTTAGCTCTTATACACAGCGTGGGGGGGGGGGGGGGGGGGGGGGGGGGGGGGGGGGGGGGGGGGGGGGGGGGGGGGGGGGGGGGGGGGGGGGGGGGGGGGGGGGGGGGGGGGGGGGGGGGGGGCTGCAGCTTAGCTGTCATACACACTCGGGGGTGCAGCGAAGCTCTCATAGACATTTGGGAGAATGGAGACGGGAGGGAGTGCGCTTGTTTAGCTCTCATACACATTTGGAGGGTTGCAGATAAGTTCTCATACACACTTGGAATGGGTTCAGCTTAGCTCTTTTAACACTTCCTAGGGGGGGGGGGGGGGGGTTTTGCAGTTTAGCTCTCATACTCCCTTTTGGTGCAGCGTAGCTCTCATACACTCTTAGCTTGCAGCTTAACTCTAATACACACTTGGAAGGGGCTGCAGCTTAGCTCTTTTAACACTTCTGGGGGTGCAGTTTAGCTCTCATACACATTTGCAGGGGGGGGGGGAGGGGTAAAGCTTAGCTCTCATACACACTTAGGGGTGGGGGGTGTTGCAGCTTAGCTCTCATACACTCTTGGGGGTGTATCTTAGCTCTTATACACACTTGGAGGGGGAAAGGGGTAAAGCTTAACTCTCATACACACTAGGAGGGGGTGTAGCTTAGCTCTCATAAACACTGGAAAGAGGGGGGTGCAACTCCCCCTCCCCCTCATACCCACTTTTGGGGAGGGGGTGCAGCTTAGCTCAAGGTACCTAAACCCCCAAATTGTGGCGCCCTTGGATAGATCACACTAGAAGAATGAAAGAGGGAATCCCTGAGTGTAAACAGATAACAGATCCACTGCTCCCTTACAAGCATGACGTAAAAGTATACTAATGTGAAGTGTTTTTTTCAGGGTCATGATGCATAAGCCTCAGAGGCGAGAAACTAACAGTCTTCATATCAATAAGGCAGATCTGTAAAATAAATGTGCATGCCAAAACTTAGGTTCTGGAACAAGGCTAGGGTCCACAAGTGGACGAACATTCACAACTTTTCGACGGGGTTTGCAGCCAACGAATGCTAAGTACAAAAAGAAAGATGGAAGCGATTCTACAGATTGTTTAATGGTGGGTAGGACCAGCGCAGAGAATGCAAGATGCTAGAAATCTTAAATTAATCAAGTAACAGAAAGTATTGTGAACGGCACTCATAGAAAGAAGTAGAAAGATAGAAGAACACACTAGACAACATAAAAATCGAAAACTATAGTTACCGTGCCGGGAATTGAACCTGTCACCTCCAGACGGCGTCTGCGCCTCGCCATGAATACAAGTGCACTAAGATACATGGTCAACTCGGCACCCCCCAAAAAAGGTGTCTCATTGGCCATGTCTATCGTACAGCTTGAAATCCACGACTATGGAATACGGACAGAATTCATTTCAACCCATTGAAATGGCACCATAGGTTACATTTATTTATTTATAGAAATCTTAAGGATATTCTCTATGGTAAATTACACACTAACAGCTTCAGCTGCCATAGTTTCCACTTTCGTAAAATCATGCTTTACTTTTTTTTGTCTTCAACCAGTAAAAGGCACAGTCACGAATTTGATTTGCTCATTCGCAAGTTACCGACAACTCAGGTTTTCTCCAAACCTCGATGTGAATACGAACGGTGTTTTCAAAATACATATTTTGAATAAAGATTTTAGTTTATTAGTGAAGATTTTTAATTGCTATTATTCACTCTGTGTGTGTGTGTCTGTGTGTGTGTATGTAAGTCTGTGGGGAGCGGGGGGTGGGGGGGGGGTGGGGGTGTACGTGTGTGTATGTATGTATGTTCGGGGAGTGGGAGGGGGAATTGCATGTGCGTAGATCTTCTTTTATTTTTCGGTTTTCTTCTTCTTCTTCATTTTCTCTTCTTCCTCATCCTTCTCTTCTTTCTTCTATTTCTAATCAGTCGGCTGTTGAACTTTTGCTACTACTACTATCACTATATTCACCGTCACCACTACCACCACCACCACCACAATTACAACTACTACTACCACCATCACCAACTCCGCTATCACCACCACTACTAATACCACTACCACAACCATTACTACTACTTTCACCACCACCACTGCTGCTGCTGCTGCTACTACTACTACTACTGCCGCTACTACTACTACTACTACTACTACTACTACTACTACTACTACTACTACTACTGCTACTACTACTACTACTACTACTACTACTACTACTACTACTACTACTACTACTACTACTACTACTACTACTACTACTACTACTACTACTACTACCACTACAACAACAACTATGAAAATAAAACACCCACCCATGCCATTAAACAAAAATTTAGTCATGGTATCAATCGGAGGCTGTTTACGCTTTGTGGTCAAAGGGACATAACCAGTAAAATATGTACATTATAACAATTTTACATGTTTATATCCCCTGAATAAGAAATTTATGTTTTGGTGGTGCGTTTCTTCAATGAATTGGTCTCATGGTGTGTGCACAAAGAGCTATTTTGCATCTTGAACTATTTCTGCTTGAAGTTGTATACTTGGAACATGATCGCATGTCTCATGAAATTTTTTTTCTACTTATTCCCTTCTTTCTACCAGACCGATCACAAACCAAATTTATATTTTGTTGTCCTTATTTGGGATGCAATTTTTAGTCATTTTAAAGCCCTACCCTGGCTTTTGCCGGTGGCCCCGGGTCCTAAATAGACCCAACGCCTGAACAGGGTATCCGGGACCTCTCCATGGGTGATCCTCATCCGCATGGTATCATTTTGTGTCACTGGGTTTTTATCGCCTGTGTGATGTCCTGGTGGGGTACAACTTACCTACATTACCTACCTACAAACCAAATGCATAAATTTGGAGAACCGAACCGTTTGGTTTGGCGACCCAACTTGTAGTCATGATCCCCATGTGCTGACATCGAACCGATTCCAAGGAGGCAGATGGAGGAGGAGGTATCAAGATACAACGACAGTCTGGAGTTAAGTTGAGTCAAGAATTGACATCACAGCACTCGGGGCATTCCCATGCGTTCTCCGTCCTCATCTTCAGCAGCCAGGGTAGAGTTCCAGCACTGATGGTACCGGTCAAAAAATTGGTCGACAGTGAAAAATCTAAGAACACTATAAAGGTTTCTTCTCTTCAAGGAAGGGTAACTCTTATTCTACTGATGTAAAAATAGCAATATTTCGACCCATCCCTGATTTTATCCTTTAGCTCAATAATCAAAGGGAAGTAACAGCATTTAATTACAAAATCGACATTTTAATAATGAATGTCACTACATGAGCACACAGTGGCTGGGGTACAACTGAACAGCAAGCAGGGTATACTTTCTTTCATAGTTGTCTTCCTTCAAAGAAACCTGTTTTAGTTTGTTTTTCCTATTCTTGCCGTCACTGCTGTTTTCTGTTGCTGCGACATCTATTTTGTGTGCTTTTCTTTTTTCTTTTTGTTCTTTTTCTCCCACCTTGTCCTAAATATATATATTTATACATCTCCTTCTGAGATGCAGTTTTTCGTTATTTGAAGCCCCACCCTGGCTCTTACCAGGCGCCGCAATATAACCCGACCATAAATATGGTCTAATGACTGAACGCGATTTCTGGGACCCCTTCACGATGATCCTCATCCACATGTTGGCTCTTTGTGTCATCGGGTGTTTATCGTGTGTGTGATGTCCTAGTGGGGTAAAAACCTACTACTACTACTACTTCTACTTCTCTTCTTAATTTGTTAAATTCCCTTCTCCTCCTCATCTTTTCCCCCTCCTAATACTACTGTTACTCCTACCACTCAACAAAACAAAAACTACAAAGTTGTTTGCATTACAATCCATTTCCTACAGGGACATGATTTTTACGAGGTTGCATTAAAAATTCCAACATTTTACACAGAGCGGCTACTAAGTTACACATTTTCAAACTACTATTGCTGCTGCTGATACAATCGTTGCCTCTTTTCAAAGTATCTAGGGTTTGCAGTCTAACAGTTTGATACCCAGTGACTCAAAGTTTTAGTTTTTTGGAAGCAATCAACCATGAGCCCATTCAAGCATCAAACTAGGTGGGGTACCCTAATGTAATCTGGTAATCGGCTTTGCACGCTGGGTGGATTTGGTACCACAAATACTGCTCCTGCTACTACTACTACTACTACTATTACTACTACTACTACTACTACTACTACTACTACTACTACTACTACTACTACTACTACTACTACTACTACTAATGCTGCTGCTGCTGCTACTACTAAAAGTTAGCTAGTTGTGTATCTTTTACACGAAATGGCAGAACAAATCTTTGCAGTTTTTTTTCCCGGCTCTTGTGGTTTTTCTGGGCAAATTTACGTCCAGCAGTTTGCCATTGCTTTATGGACAGTCGGCTTCTCAAAACCACTATCGAAACCAACGCAAGGTGCACCCCAGCATTACGAAGCGAGTTCCACTACTACTTCACAGGCGCCGATTACTACTGCTAAAACTACTACTATTACCACTACCACCACAACCACCACCACCACCACTACTACTACTACTTCTACTACTACTACTGCTGTTGCTGCTGCTGCTGCTGCTGCTGCTGCTGCTGCTGCTGCTGCTGCTGCTGCTGCTGCTGCTGCTGCTACTACTACTACTACTACTACTACTACTACTACTACTACTACTACTACTACTACTACTACTACTACTACTACTACTACTACTACTACTACTACTACTACTACTACTGTTGCTGCTGCTGCTCCTGCTAATCATCCTACAAGAAGTAGTAGCACATCATCACCAGTGACTTCGTCTCAAATTTACCACGGTACAGTGTACATCAAGTTCCACATTATGTATCAAAGTGTAAACTATACCGTTTTACACGTCTGATGGAATTATTGTTATCTCCCCTTGATTAAACAAACAAAAAGACAAAATCGGGGATGGGCCGAAATCTGACCGTTTTATCACAGATAGAATAAGAGTTACCTTCCCTTAGTGAAAGAAACCTGTTTCTTGAGATTATTGAAAGTCGGAATGTTTCTACTAGATAATAATCATCATAATTAGAACATAAGTTTATCCTGGTTAACGCTAGAGCGTCAGGTAGACTTTGTTCGAGACGTTAAAGATTAATGTTTTATTCAGATTACGGCAGTTCAGCAGTTAACTGAGAAAATGGATCATGTTTATAGGATAATGTCTTTCGCCCAGAATACAACTTTACAAGTAAGTAAATGTTATCCCACCAGGACATCACACAAGCGATACACACCCGCTGACACAAAGTGTCACCATGTGGGCGAGGATCACCCATGGAGAGGTCTCAGAAACTCCTTTCAGCCGCTAGGCCATATCTATGGCCCGGCTTTATTTAGGACCCCTGGCAAGAGCCAGAGTGGGGCTTCAAAATGACAAAAAATTGCATTTCATAAGGGGACGACTTGTATCAAGCTAAGTTAATGTCGACTTCACAACGGGAAATTTCTTACTTCCTAACTGTCCGGT
>CAJHNH020000076.1:686612-719112 GCA_905116865.2 Candidula unifasciata | reverse complement strand
AGAAGAAGAAGAAGAAGAAGAAGAAGAAGAAGAAGAAGAAGAAGAAGAAGAAGAAGAAGAAGAAGAAGAAGAAGAAGAAGAAGAAGAAGAAGAAGAAGAAGAAGAAGAAGAAGAAGAAGAAGAAGAAGAAGAAAGAAGAAGAAGAAGAAGAGAAGAAGAAGAAGAAGAAGAAGAAGAGAAGAAGAAGAAGAAGAAGAAGAAGAAGAAGAAGAAGAAGAAGAAGAAGAAGAAGAAGAGAGAAGAAGAAGAAGAAGAAGAAGAAGAAGAAGAAGAAGAAGAAGAAGAAGAAGAAGAAGAAGAAGAAGAAGAAGAAGAAGAAGAAGAAGAAGAAGAAGAAGAAAGAAGAAGAAGAAGAAGAAGGAGAAGAAGAAGAAGAAGAAGAAGAAGAAGAAGAAGAAGAAAGAAGAAGAAGAAGAAGAAGAAGAAGAAGAAGAAGAAGAAGAAAGAAGAAGAAAGAAGAAAGAAGAAGAGAAGAAGAAGAAGAAGAAGAAGAAGAAGAAGAAGAAGAAGAAGAAGAAGAAGAAGAAGAAGAAGAAGAAGAAGAAGAAGAAGAAGAAGAAGAAGAAGAAGAAGAAGAAGAAGAAGAAGAAGAAGAAGAAGAAGAAGAAGAAGAAGAAACGAAGAAGAAGAAGAAGAAAGAAGAAGAAGAGAAGAAGAAGAAGAAGAAGAAGAAGAAGAAGAAGAAGAAGAAGAAGAAGAAGAAGAAGAAGAAGAAAGAAGAAGAAGAAGAAGAAAGAAGAAGAAGAAGAAGAAGAAGAAGAAGAAGAAGAAGAAGAAGAAGAAGAAGAAGAAGAAGAAGAAGAAGAAGAAGAAGAAGAAGAAAAAGAAGAAATTACATCAAAAGCAATAGATCAGTGTAAATAAAACAATGCTCTTAGACCACTAGGGAATGAAATATCCTGCTACAAATTTTACAGATTAGAACAAAAAAGTAAAGAAAACAAGCTCACCAATTAACTACAACATGACAATGGAAACCTTTCAGAGGACAGACAAAAATAGGTTCGGGAATTTCTGAAACTGTAATGTGCTTCACATTTCCTGCACTTCCGGAATTCGTGCAACAGAGTAAACATCTGGAGCAAGCGCTTGGAGGGAGAAAGAACAAGAGAGCGAGAGGAGGGTGGAAGGAAGAGAGAGAAAAGGGGAAGAGAAAGTGATGAATAAGAAGTAGAGAAAACGAGACAGATGTTGGGTAGAGTGAGCGAGAGAACTAATGTGAGAGAGAGAGAGAAAGAGAAAGAATAAGAGAGTGAGAGAGATACAAGAAGAGAGAGAAGAGAGAGGGGGAGTGAAAGAAAAGTGAAAGAGAGAGCGAGGAGGAGAGGGAGAGAAAACGAGAGAGATACAGTGTAGAGTAAGCGAGTGAGAACTAATATGCGAGAGAGAGAGAGAGAGAGAGAGAGAGAGAGAGAGAGAGAGCGAGAGAGAGAGAGAGGAAGAGAGAGAGAGAGAAGAGAGAGAGAGAGAAGAGAGAGAGAGGAAGAGAGAGAGAGAGAGGAAGAGAGAGAGAGAGAAGAGAGAGCGACAGAGACATTTTATTCTTCCTTCTCTTCATCCAGTTACCCAGAAGTGTTAGCAGGAGATTTGAAAAACAAGAGCGTAATTTTTTTTCCTTTTTTTAAAATAAACAATATAAGTTTATCTTATTTCTCTCATTGTTCTATCTTTTGCCCAGTCTTCTTATTTCGGCTTTCTTCATTATAAAGTCTATAGGTAGTTTTCTATGGCGACTGGTACGATTGTATTATATTCAGAATGCCAAACGTCTTGCATTGTTTTTTAATGAACTGGACGACAAATTTCAGTCCTATTTTCCCCCCTCCAGATTTGATCTTTCTTCTCACGAGTTTCTCAACTCATCACTTATTATGTTTGTTCATTAACTCGTTCTTCTGTACTCTGTTTGCTACATTACCTCGTCGGTAGGATTATCTATTACTACATTAACTCACTATTACATTAATCATCAGAAACGTAGTTTTATATTATGCATATATTACACTAGCCTGTTACTACATTAACGTATTTTTACATTAGCCCACTTTTAGTGTAACCCACTTTTACATAAATTCACTGTTACATTAACTCACTGTTATGTTATCTCCCTGTTACATTAATTCACTGATCCGTGCATATTCCACAGTGAAAGTAAACAGCTGCAGGACCACATAAACTAATAACATGACAGTTGACATCACATGAAGATCAATACTGAAAGAAAAAAAAAAAAAACAGAGAATAAATAGAGAGCAACAAGCCATTGACAAAATGATCAAAGATCAAAGTCTGAAACAAATGCAATAATTTAAACACATGGGAAGCATCTTTACACGCAATGATAAAATAGATAAAAAGATAGAAACGAGAATCCAGCAAGCAAACGATGTCACGTACCAGCTTGCTCCAATTTTAGAAACACCAAGCTATCACAGTAGAGACAAAAAGACAAATTATAAATACGATATTTATACCGAATTTAGGCTAGAAGTGTCAGACTTGGACATTGACAAAAGAACACTAAAAAATAAATAAATAAATAAACAGATGTTAGATAAGATGTTTTAGAATGACTGTTAATAAAACCAGAAAAGATCGAGTGAGAAACGATGTGATCACCAACGATGCCAGCCGCAAGAGCGTACAACCTGAAAATCGAAACATCAAGAGGCAGGGGAAGACCGAGAAGAATATGGATTGAAGCAATCATTGACACCTTGAGACTGCATAACATCACGGCATATCTAGCGGCTGCCGATCTTCTGATAAACTGCGACGCCTGGCGGCATAACAAGATATTGACAAAAGAAAGAAGAAGACTGTCGCATTACCTGTCTATTACACTGATCCACGGTTACCCGACCCCACAATTATACTAAGCAACCGTAATGTTACCTCATAATTGCCTTAAACCACTGTTACATTACCTTACTACTACAATTACCAACTGTTACACTAACTCACAATTACACTAACCCACTGTTACGTTACCTCAGTATTACATTAACTCACACTGACATTTACCAACTGTTGCAACCGTCACTGTTACACTGCCTCACCGTTACACTAGCTCACTATTACATTACTCCCCTTTTACACTAAGCCTCTGTTACGTGACTCACTATTACATTACCTAACTTTTACGTTACCTCGCTATTATATTTACCAATTGTTACGTTACCTGTCTATTGAACTAATAACTGTTACGTTTCTTCACTATTGTATTAACCAGCTGCCACGTTACCTCACGATTAGACTGAAATACTGCTACATTACCTGGCTATTTACCAAACCCACTATTACATTATCTCGCTATTACACTAACCTACCACTACATTACCTAACTATTGCACTAACCCACCATTACATTACCTCACTATTACACTAACCCACCATTATATTGCCTCACTATTACACTAATCCACTGTTTCATTGCTTTACTATTACACTAACCCACCATTACATTACCTCACTATTACACTAATCCACTGTTTTATTGCTTTACTATTACACTAACCCACCATTACATTACCTCAGTTTTACACTAACCCACCATTACATTACCTCACTATTACACTAAACCACTGTTCCATTACTTCCCTTTTACACTAACCCACCATTACATTACCTCACTATTACACTAACCCACCATTACATTACCTCACTATTACACTAACTCACTGTTCTATTACCTCACTATTACACAAAGCCACTGTTCAATTACCTCTCTATTACACCAACCCACTGTTTCGCTACCTCACTTTTAAACGTATCTACTGTTCTATTAACTCACTATTACACGTATCCACTGTTCTACTACCTCACTATTATACTAACTCACTGTTCTCTTACCTCACTATTACACTAATCCACTTTTCTATTACCTCACTAATTCACTAATCCACTGTTCTATTACCTCACTATTACACCAACTCACTGTTCTCTTACCTCACTATTGCACTTATCCACTGTTCCATTACCTCACTATTACACGTATCCTCTGTTCTACTACCTCACTATTACACTAACTCACTGTTCTCTTACCCCACTATTACACTTATCCACTGTTCCATTACCTCATTATTACACTAATCCAATGTTCTATTTCTCACTATTACACTAACTCACTGTTCTCTTACCTCATTATTAAACTATTCCACTGTTCCATTACCTCACTTTTACACTAATCTCCTGTTCTCTTACCTTACTATGACACTTATCTACTGTTTTATTACTTCACTATTACACTAACTCACTGCTCTCTTACCTCCTTATTACACAAACCCACTGTTCATTTACCTCACTTTTAAACGTATCCACTGTTCCATTACCTTACTATTACACCAACCCACTGTTCCATTACCTCACTATTACACTTATACACTGTTCTATTACCTCACTATTACACAAACCCATTGTTAAATTGCCTCACTAGTGGAGTTATCCACAGTTGCACTCATCCAGTGTCTCATTAACCCTCTCTTACGTCATCCTACTGTTACATTACACAACCCTAACAATAACTCTGTGTCATATTATCTCTCACTGTTGGATGCCTTTAATGTTACATTACCTCAGTGTTACATTACCTCTCTGTTACATTAACTCTGTGTTACATTTAACCTATGTTGCATTTCTTCACTATTGAATTTCCCTAGTGTGACAGTACCTCACTGTTGCTTTTCCGCAGTGTTATCTTTCTGTTACAGTACTTCACTGTTGCATGTTTCAAGTGTTACATCACCTCACTGCTTATCAAAGGTTGGATCACAAAAGATACGATCTTTGACGACACAGTGAATAATGATTTTGGCGATGATGGTGGTTGCAGCCGTGGTGGTAGTAGAGGTAGCGGTGGTGATGATGCTGTTGATGATGACAAGAAAAAAAAAAAAACTCAATTTTATTTTAATTTCATATTTTATTTACTGCATCAGACAAAGCCATCGACATACTGCACTCCATGTTACATCTTTTTATTTTTTTTCTCCCCCCCCCCCCCAAAAAAAAAAACAGTTTTGTTTTAATATGGCGGAAAATAATATATATACACACGTTTTTAATCTTGTGGCGCAGAAGAATGTCAGGTTTTGTGAAATTTTGTGGAAGACAACTTCCGGTTGTATTCAGTCTCTAGTAGGAATCGTGTCTTCAATTTCGATTCGAATACAGTATTACTTTCTTCAACTTTCCATGGGAAATATGGCTCTGCCCTCCACTAATAAATAGTTAATTTATATAACCTACAGGATAACGCTTACTGAAAAAATGATACACAACTTTTTGTCATTTGTCAGAGTCAGCTTTGGATGAGACTAGTTGCTTGTTAATCCCCTAAATGATATCCCTGTATCAGCTTATGAGAACGGGTCCAGTCCGTTCTGTACAAGTTGAACTGTTAAGAACATCATCATCATAATTATCCAGAGCCTTGCCGATCGGCGTATGCGTAGATGCCTCTTTACAACTCAAAATCTCCAACAGTTGGTTTGCCGAGGCACCCTCCATGCCACGACAAAAGGCTGTTGTAAAAAAAATTTCTCTCGTTAAGTCTTCTTCTGCCTCTGCCATTGAAATGGCTCTTATGTCAAAACACTTGGGTTACTCATTTTGTTAAAAAGGGGTAGGTTAAAAAAGCTCTCATTTATTCCTACCTAAGCATTAGACTACATTTCTTTCTAAAGCTTGATGTCCAGATTACTTCCTTTGTTAAAATCTGCTAGATATTACTAGAACTGTGGGGCGAGGTCAAATCACAGGCGCTCGGATAGTTTTACTGCAAACCCATTCAAGGTATATTATGAAGCGTGGAAGAATTAAATCAAGCAGCTGTTAGGAAGCAAGAATGCGACAGCTGTTTAACAGAAGTATTTAGCCGATGATATATGACGTAACTATTCACAGTGATGTGAGCGTCAGAATACCCGCCTCGACCACTTCCGACAACCCTATATGCACGCTCGTTACAGAATAATAATTTTTTTTTTTTAGCCCAGCTTCATTGTGCTAACAATATATGTTTCATACTTATATAATAATGACACTGTGGCTAATTCTATTTAATCACCTGTCCAATATTCTATAAGATTTTGAAAAATTACAATTGTTGCCAGCTTATAAACTATACAGTATATTTCTTCTTAGTGCATTCCTAACTTTGAATATAAAGAAAGAAAAAGAAACACTCATTTACAACTAACACAGCGTTCCATCACTTTAAACTTTGTAAATTATTACCTTTAGAAAAAAAAAAAAAAACTCCCACTCATTTATAACTAACATTGCGGTCTTCGAGGATATAATGAAGATGAATTTCCCATATTAATTCCTCCCCAGATAGTGCCACGACCATCAATAGAATCAAACTCTCGTTTCTCATCATCTCGTTTCCAGCCATGAACTTGATATCCACCCAGGGAATCTAACCCTCGTTTTTCATCATCTCTTTTCCACCCATGAACTTGATATCCACCCAGGGAATCTAACCCTCGTTTTTCATCATCTCTTTTCCACCCATGAACTTGATATCCACCCAGGGAATCTAACCCTCGTTTTTCATCATCTCTTTTCCACCCATGAACTTGATATCCCCCCAGAGAATCTAACCCTCGTTTCTCATAATCTCGTTTCCAACCATGAACTTGATAACCTCCGAGAGAATCTAACCCTCGTTTTTCTTCATCTCGTTTCCACCCATGAACTTGATATCCCCCGAGAGAATCTAATCCTCGTTTCTCATTGGCATATCTCTTCCATCCGTGAACTTGATATCCACCCAGAGAATCTAACCCTCGTTTTTCATCATCTCGTTTCCAACCGTGAACTTGATATCCACCCAGAGAATCTAACCCTCGTTTTTCCTCATCTCGTTTCCACCCGTGAACTTGATATCCACCCAGAGAATCTAACCCTCGTTTCTGCTCTTGTTGCTGACTGTGAACCTCGCTGCTACTGTCCCAGGCACTGTCCGATGGATTTATAGAACCAGTTTCCCCAGCTTTTGTGTTTCGGGCACTTGAAATGTCCTGATTATTAAACCCATTACCATTAATCGACCTAGTTGACCTTTTCTTCCATCCATGTACCTGAAACCCACCCAGTGGATCCAAACCTCTTTTCTCACTGTTTTGTTTCAAGCCCTGATCCGTATGTCCATCAAGAGTATCTAAACCTCTTTTCCACCCATGAACCTGGTTTCCCCCTAGACTATCTAAACCCCTTTTCCACCCATGAACCTGGTATCCCCCTAGACTATCTAAACCTCTTTTCCACCCATGAACCTGGTATCCCCCTAGACTATCTAAACCTCTTTTCCACCCATGAACCTGGTATCCCCCTAGACTATCTAAACCTCTTTTCCACCCATGAACCTGGTATCCCCCTAGACTATCTAAACCTCTTTTCCACCCATGAACCTGGTATCCACCCAGACTATCTAAACCTCTTTTCCACCCGTGAACGTGGTATCCACCAAGATTATCTAAACCCCTTTTCCACCCATGAACCTGATATCCACCAAGTGAGTCTAAAGAACGTTTCTGCAGCTCATGTTCTCCTTCAGAATCTACTGTAGAATGGTGACTCAATGATTTAGTAACCTCAGCTGCGTCTCGTTTCGTGCGACTACGTGATCCATATGCATGTCTAACAACATTTTTGTTCAGTGGTTCGTTTAGATACTCTCGCTGCGTTTTTCGTCTGTCAAATCCATAATTATCCACGCTTCTTTTGAATCCATGAACCTCGGACCCTCCTAAGGAATCGAAGTAGCGCTTTCCTTTCTCCGTATCTGACTGGCTGCCATAGGGAAGTCCGAAAACACGCCCGCTCTGGGGTCCCAGAGACGAGTACCAGGTATTTTGAGGCAGGTCGGCCAGTTCAAAAATCGTTTGATCGTCTTCTGATGACGAAGTGTCGTCTCTCGAAACAGAACGTTGATTGTTGACTCCGTTTTGATTCGCGGATTTAGCGAGGGTCAGAAATCGGGAAAATGGCATCAGTTGCGGATATTCTCTGGACAGCATCTAAAGAAAATAAAGAAAATAAGCATTTACTAGTATTTCATATTTAATAATGAGCATTTAAGAAAAGTTTACAATTACTAAAAATAAACAAACCTATTTTCTTCTTCTTCTTAATTACCGGCTGCAATCTGGTTGGTCGTCCATTTCTATTTCCTTGTCCTGTTTCAGAATCTGAGGGTTACTTGCGTGCACTGATCTGATTCATGTGTATGCAGACTGTTGGTTCATTGCCTCTCAGGCAGATACTGCGACTTTGAACAAAGCTCCATATTGGTCGTCTCTTACAACATGTATTTGGGTAGGCAGTGGGTTTATTACGGTTATGAGTCCTGGACTCTCATTCAGTCAACGAAGAGAAGGATCGGAGCTTTTGAATTAAAATGTTACAGAAAAATTCTCAGATAACTACGGATCCAGAGGAAGAAAGGCGTCGACATTCTACATCAGGTGAACATCATGGAGAATTTGCTCATAAACAGCATCCTGTCCCGAAAGTTGAACTATTTTCACCACATAAAGGCATGGTGGCCTGGAAAGGACAGAGATGGAAGGTGCAGTTTGTGGGAGGCGAGGCAGGGGTCGACCTCTGCGAAGATGGATACAGAACATTAAAGATGCATTGGGATTGAAAGCACATGGGGCTGGAGAGCTGGCTAGAGAAAGGGATATTTTCAGCATACCGTGAAGAGAGCGACGTTCTGTTAAAAACTTGCTGACTGAGGATGTTTACTTCACAATAGGCTCCCTGTACCCAGTCTGGGAACACAGACTCGAAAGGAAATACTGAAATATCAGATTGAACTGCTGCTTGCTTCGTAGAAAAACAACAACAACAAAAACAGAGAAAAAAATTTCCATCGCCTACAACTGTGGTGCAGCGGCTAGACACTAAACGCTGATCGGATGGCCGTGAGTTCGGGTCTTGACAGAGCCGGACAGTCGTTTTTCCAGAAATGAACTGACTCCGACTTCGACCTAGCCTTGAGTGGCTACCAGGTATAGTCATGGGAAGTAAAAGCGAGCGGCTTTATCCTGACCACATCACCCACTGAGTGCCGATTGGTCTATAAAAAATAGGTTTAGCCCTATTTGCCAAATACTCCTGAAGACGTAGAAAAGTGTCTTTTACCTAATTTTTCTTCAACTAGCAAGGATAAGAGATGTGTGGTTATAAATGTGATCTTCACGTAGTTATCTCTCATGCTGTTTGTGATTCTTGAATTCCTATTGGGTATTTCTGTTGAGAACATTCTGTTTGGCAGTTATTCATGTGGCTCAGAGGCTGGTTAAATTGTTTATCAGTTTCATGATCCTGGAAAACTAGGGTTCGTTTCCTGCGTCAACGGAAAAAACGCTCTGTAGTTTTCGGACAATGGTACGAGAGTTGCTTTGAGGAAACGAGTGGGACCTTACCACGTAATTTTTCCAAAGGTAACAGTCGTATCTTGCAGCCAACTTTCATTGTCGACACAGCACAGTTACATAGGTGTCTTTTTTCTTTCAACTGGCTAGTTAATCGTGTAGCAATAGTAAATATATGCTTTATTGTATTTGCTCAGCGTCAAGTTTTAGTGCGTTTCAAAACTCATGCCGCCACAATTTAACAAATATATCGAAAAATCCAGTACGGATGAACAGGAATTTCTGCCTGTGCCTTCCAATGTCCTTCTGACTCGGTATTTATAACTGCTCAGGTGCTGCTGTTTTCTTAAAGTGGTGAATTTATATCACCTATGTTTGACTAATAATTTATGTTGTCGGGAAACGCATATGAAACGTGTGCAGTCTTCCATGTTTTGAAAAGTTCCCCTTACTCACTTCACTCGTTGCTGTAAGCGTGCTGACTGTTTGCTCTGAAACGGTGACTGTTTCTTTCAAACGCCGCAAAAAAAAAAAAAAAAAAATAAAGGACCCTTGTCCACGCCTTCATGCGTATTGTTCATATAGGGCTAGACCTGTGTCACACAGATCAATCAGTACGTGGATGTGGGGGGGGGGGGGAGGGTGACGTGGACAGCATCACACCAGTCGCCTTTACTTCCCAGGATTGTACCTATACTTACTCAAGGCTGTGTCGACCTTAGAGCCAAAGTCATTTTCGAACAAATATCGGGCTCGCTGAGACCCGAACACATGACCTTCTGATCTGCAGCGAGCCTCTAGCCGCTAGCCACGGCAGCTTTCATACAGCAAATAAGGCAAAGTAAAAACTAAAGGTTTGTTCAAGTTTACACCAAAAACAAAAACAAAACAAAAACAACTTACAAGGACATGATTATTAATTAACAGGCCAGATAAAAGCCAAAAGTTCAAGCGGACGATAACCCGGGACCTTTCGCCGGAATTCACAGCCGATGAACGAGGAAGAAAAAGATTAACAGGCTGTGTGCCAAATTTTAACATCCTACACGGCTCGGTTACCAGCTTACAGACTTTTAAAGTTCGGCGGGACTTTTGGAAAGTACTTCATGGTATACAAGGATTTGGGGAGGTGGGGAGGGGGGGGGGGATAGAAATCTGTTCAATTTATTGATCTAAAAAAACACTGCTGGCACCTAGTGTCCTAAAAGGCGAATAATTGAGAGCCAAGAACCAAGAGCCTGTACACAAAATAAGCCAGATTTGTTAAACGAATGTGCACATAATTCTCAAAATCTGGAATAAGACTTAAGTCCAGAGGTTGAAGAACAATCAGAACGTTCCGCTGAAGTTCACAGCTAATGAACACTAAGAAGAAGAAGAAGAAGAAAAAAGAAGAAGAAGAAGAAGAAGAAAAAAAAGAAGAAGAAGAAGAAGAAGAAGAAGAAGAAGAAGAAGAAGAAGAAGAAGAAGAAGAAGAAGAAGAAGAAGAAGAAGAAGAAGAAGAAGAAGAAGAAGAAGAAAAAGAAGAAGAAGAAGAAGAAGAAGAACAACAACAACAACAACAACAACAACAACAACAACAACAACAACAACAACAACAAGACACCATCCTTTTATCGGCATTTGAGACGGCAAGAGTGTTGCAGCAGGAATCAGAGGGAGTAATCCACCTGTTGTGTTCTGGTAGGAACTGGTCCTTGCTGGGAACATAACCAAATTACCAAACAATATCAGGCAGTCGGTTCCTACAGAGTGATGAAAGAGACATAGAAGATACGTGGAAGAGACTTAGAGAGATGTGGAAGAAATGTGGAATGGACATGGCAGAGACATGAAAGAGATACGGAAGAAATGTGGCAGAGACGTAAAAAAGAAATGGAACAGACGTTGAAGAAACATGGAAGATACGTGGAAAACGCGCGGAAGAGACATGGGATAGACATGGCAGAGAAGAGGAAGAGGAGTAGAAGAGACATGAAAGATACATGGAAGAGACGTGGAAGTGACATGACAGAAATGTGGAAGAGACGTGGAAGTGACATGGCAGAGATGTGAAAGAGACGTGGAAGAAACATGGAAGATACATGAAAGAGACGTGGAAGTGACATGGCAGAGATGTGGAAGAGACAGAGAAGAGACTTGGAAGAGACATGGAAGAGACTCAGAAATGAAACAAAAAAGACATGAAAATGAAAAAGAAGAGAAGTAGAAAAGACATGGAAGGGGAATAGAAAAGAAATGAAAGGCACATGAAAAAAAAAACAAAAAAAAAAAAAAAAACACGAAAGCGACATACTAGAGACATAGAAGAGACATAGAAGAGAAGCCTCCAATTTGAAAAACTGCACAATTTTATTTTAAAGGTGATATAAATTCACCACTTTAAGAAAACAGCAGCACCTGAGCAGTTATAAATACCGAGTCAGAAGGAAATTGGAAGGTACAGGCAGAAATTCCGGTTGATCCGTACAGGATTTTTCGAGATATTTGTTAAAGTGTGGCGGCATGAGTTTTGAAACGCACTAAAGCTTGACGCTGAGCTAATACAATAAAGCATATATTTACTATTGCTACACGATTAACCAGCCAGTTGAAAGAAAATAACACCTATGATCTTATAAATAACTGCTGTGTTCGCTCTATGGTTTCATACTCTTGAGATCGCGCTGTGTTCTTGGCAGACAGCCCAGTCGTCAGCACCTCTCGTCTTCCGCTCGATCGCTAACTCTCCATTCGTTTCCGATTTTCGATAACTAGATACTTGACACCCATTGACTAGTTACCGTAGTCGGCGTTGCGTGTTAGTTTTAGCAGCCCGTTTTACGCACCACTAGCAAACGAATGTCCTGTGAACTGTTGGGAAAGAACCCTTGGTGTCCTTTTCAGGAAACTTAACAAGACTCTTAAGGGATCTAGCTTTCGATATACATCGCCATAGACAGCATTTTTTCAGTCATGGGAAAAAAACACAGGCTCAAGCCGCCGCAGAGAAGTTAACTCTTTGAGTCCCAAGGAACGCATCATACGTTCATAGGTTCCTACCTAGAAGCCCAATGAACGCATGATGCGCCGATTTTTTTACTCTCTTTACTACTTCCTGGGCCTGTGGCGTTAAACCCCCTGGGACTCAAAGAGTTATAGAAGATGCCGCCAAGTCAAACCACAGCCAAGTGGACACCATTGCTGCAGCTTCTCCATCAGCATCGAAGAAAGGCGCCCCTATCGTGGCGCCTCCCTCACCTAACAGAGATGTGCCAGCACCGGAAGCCGCCCCCATCGTGGCGCTAGCACCTGAAGCCTCCCTTATCGTAGAGCCATCACCTAAAGCCGCCCCAGTCGTGGCGCTGGGACCCTCCAGCACCCGTCTACCAAAGCAGCAGCCTGGAGCCTACACCACAGACATCATGCAGTGCGCAACGCCATATGCCGATACTGTTCGGGGGCGCACGATTTCAAAGAGTGCCCCTTGGCAAAAATCGAACAGGACTTAAGGAGGCCGAACAACTACAGACGGTGCTCTAACTGCACAGGCGCTCACAGTGCGAGGTATCTGGGCTGCCCGTACCTCAAAGACATAAAGAGAGGGGTGTCCAGTGCCGTATCAAGGAACACGCACCTCCCAGACTCGACAAAAAGGTACCAGGCGCCAAGACCAACCAGCCCGGCTTGCACCAACCAGCCGAGAAGCCAGCCCGCCAGACAATCAGGAACCACCAGAGCACCTGAGAAGAAGAACGCAGCCACCAGAGAGCCCGAACTGGTACGTGTGAATTCGGAATTGAAAGCCGAACTACAGAAAAGGAAAACTGCAGCCGCCGCCGAAAAAGCAGAGACCCACGAGCTAATCTCCCTGATGTTGGGAGAAAAAAAAGCCATGAAAGAGGACAGGACAGCGCAAGCTGTGCAACATACTGAAAATTGAAAAGAAGCTGCAAATACTAAAGCAAGCATCAGCTCTCTAAACGCAAAGTTTGAAGCGTCCCAAGTAGCAGAATAAAGGCGCCGACAAGAAGAAAGGGAGGAGGAAAGAAAGGAGATGGCAGAACTGAAGCAAGCCCGTGAGGACGCCTACAGCGAAGTCACCAAACAGACACAACAGAAAGCCGAAACTCTCACTGCTGTCCTTGAACTCTAAAAGGTGATAGCTGTAGATGAGGAGAAAAGGACCCTAATTGAAAAACTCGACAATGTCCAAGAGGATCTGACCGAGGCTAGAGGCATAATTAAAGAATTCATCGAAATCCAGCAGAAACTGTCAATTGATTCAGACAGAATTGATAAAATTGTGACTGCAGCAGAAGAACCGCAAAAACCAGAATACGATGAAACCAAACAAGAAGCCAATAACTCAAAAGAGAATCCCATCAACAGAGACGCAGAAAATCAGCTGACGAAATCGCATCTGATAACGAAGATACGCCAGTAGAGCAGGAGAATCCGACTGCTAACAGTGACCCGCCCAAGGAACCCACTCCATACTATTTCGACAAAAAGCAATTTCTTGCCGACTAGTATGCCCATTACGAACAAGAGGAGTTCGAGAAGTGGAACAAACCACAACAGCTAAATCACAACAAGAGAAACAAACGTGGAGGACGCTATTAACGAAGCAGAAGCCCTAATACCGAGCCGCCATCTTTCCGGGAAAAGCCCGCCCGCTAAACGGAGGACGCACGGACACCGCCACAGAAAATCCCACCCTTCCCGTTCCAGGCCGCCCCAGGCACATATGGCAGTCCATTTAGGGCTGCCATTTTTAATCCCACAAAACTGGAAACCGCCCGCCAAGCTTATGCAGCTGACATAATGATTGCAAATAAATCGAAACTCAAGCGAAAATCATCGCCGCAAAAAAAAAAAAAAAAAACGAAAATCGGAGAGCAAACAAACCGTCCTCGATAAAGAAGGCCTTCGGGCGGCTGAAAGAGGACTAAGTTTGACATTTCTGTTTTCTTTATCCAAGTTTCAAGCTGTGTTCTTTATCGCTACTTTGTTAACTGGATTTAGTGTCTGTAACTGCCACCTGGCTACTAGTGCTGTCTGGTACTAACGGAGTAATCGTTTACTCTAAACATCTCAATAGTATTTCTACTAAATGTGTCTCTGTAAACCATGGATCCATGAATGTCTGCTGTATCTGTAGTTCGATGTTTCACTTCATCTCTCTTATCTAGTGTCTGTTTTCGAGGCTCTATGCGGCTGGCTCCTCTTCTTCTAGTGTTAAGCTGGCATCTCCACACCTTCGAGGGTCCACGAGACTAGTCCCTCGTCTTCTGAGTCTAACCGGCTAAAGGTTCTTTTTGAGGGTCAATGTTACTAGTCCCTCCTTTTGTTAAGTCCCGACGACTGAAGGATTACCCAAGAGGTTTCTTACTCATTATTTATACTGAAGTACTAGAAAGCATGGTATTTGTTTTCTACTCACTTTGCTTCTAGAAGGTTCTAGTACGGCTCAACATGTTTACGATGTTAGTTCTCCACGTGGGATTTTCTAATTACGTCTAAATTTCACCACATTTCCTACACCAAAATCTACTGATTAGACTCACAGGACTCCTTCTATGGCCTTCTAGAAAGTCAATACGATAAGGCTCTCGTTCTTTGATATGGCACGTCATGATTACATCAGACGCTATTTATATAACTAAGTTATTCATTTGCAAATACCTCTCTGCACTTGATTGTTGTAGAAAGATATGTCCAGATTACTTAGACCTGTTGACCTGAGTCCCATCAACTAATACGCAATATCCTACCTCCTGACAAACATGTGATGACGTCTCCCAGTTACACTCTCTCCTTCTCATTTCCCTCTCAGTCATAAATTGTTTGTGTTTTGTTTTTCTCAGTTCTATACATCAGACGCTATTTATATAACTAGGTTATTCATTTGCAAATACCTCTCTGCACTTGATGGTTCTAGAAAGGAATGTCCAGATTACTAAGACCTGTTGACCTGAGTCCCATGAACTAATACGCAATATCCTACCTCCTGACAAACAAGTGATGACGTCTCCCAGTTACACTCCCTCCTTCTCATTTCCCTCTCAGTCATAAATTGTTTGTGTGTTGTTTTTCTTAGTTCTATATCTGACTCGTCAGGTGCAAGGTTTTTTTTAGAGATAGCTAAAACCTTATGCTGAAGACACAGAACTTGCTCTTTGTGCAGCCTAATTGCAAGCCACCTGTCGCGCTGACTAGAGTGACCATACAGGCCGATCATATCCGATTTTAAACATGCTTAAGTCGTTTGGGTCTGTATTTGTTTGTCTGGCATTGTGACTTCCAGAGCAAGGACAGTCTCGGTGAACTAAAGGGTCATCGAGAAACAGTCCCGGGATTTTAAACTGTCAGTATAAAGAACAAAGAAGAGGAGAAAGACTGATATCTTGAAAGATCTGAACATAGAGGAAGATTGGCTAATAAACAGCATCCTGTCTCGGAAGCTAAAATATTTTGGTCATATCAAGCGCCACGACACTGGAAAAAATAATAATAGCAGAAGGCATGGCACCAGGAAGGAGGGGCAGGGGCCGACCAACACGAAGATGGGCACAGGATATAAGTGACACCTTGAGTATGAAAGTACAAGAGACGGGAGAGCTGGCGGGAGACCGAGTTTTTTTTCCAGTCAAACCGTGATGAGAGCGACGTTCTGCAAAGGACCTGCTACACGATGATGTTATTATAGATGAAGTAATGCATGGACATAAAAACTGACATAACTTCGCATTTAGGGTTCATGTCTACCGTGAAAGTTTCGTAAAGTACCTTACCGGGTCACCTCGCCTCGTAAGGACCGCTGTAGAATCAAACTGTTGGTTGCCTTCTTCTTCAATGCCATTTAAAATTTTAATTTGAATGTGGCTAGTTGCTAAACCATTTGTGTGCACATTGTATGTTTCGAAGTTTAAGAAATAAAAACAGTAATTTTTATTAAATGACCACAATCAGTTGTCGTGTGCCCTAGTGACGCGCATATGTAACCCGTGCGGCTTTAGTGATGCGCACATGTAACCCGTGCGGTCTTAGTGACGCGCACATGTAACCCGTGCGGCCTTAGTGACGCGCACATGTAACCCGTGCGGCCCTCATGATGCACAAGTGTAACCCATGAGGCACTTGCGACGCACACATGCAACCCATGCGACCCTCGAGACCACATATTTAACCCATGTGGCCCTTGTGACTCGCACATATGTAACCCAAGTGGCGGCCGGTTGACTCACAGTTTGACATTCCTGGTCTACACCTCACTAGAGCTTCAAATGGCGCCTGTATCCAAATGTTGGTAAGACAAAAACTGTAAACATTTCTGAACTTTTCCAGATGCCACACGTGTTTGTCCTTAAATAGTTCTTTTATTACAGTTGAAAATGCCTGCAAACATTCTCAACGAAACTGTATTATCAATTTTTCTAAGTCTATGCACCATCTAATCAGTGTCTTTTCCTTACTTTTTGATACATTGGAATTAGTTTTACTTCTCTGACAAACTTCCACATTACAGATTTTGTGACTGTTACATTATCTCACTGTTGCATTTCCTCACTGTTTCTTCCTCACTGTTGCTTTTCCTCGCCCTTGCTTCCTCGCTGTTGCTTCCTCACTGTTGCTTCCTCACTGTTTCTTCCTCACTGTTGCTTTTCCTCGCTATTGCTTCCTCACTGTTGCATTTGCTCACTGTTGCATTTCCTCACTGTTGCTTTGCCTCACTGTTGCTTTGCCTCACTGTTGCATTTCCTCACTGTTGCTTTGCCTCACTGTTGCATTTCCTCACTGTTGCCTTCCCTCACTGTTGCTTCCTCACTGTTGCATTTCCTCACTGTTGCATTTCCTCACTGTTGCATTTCCTCACTGTTGCTTCCTCACTGTTTCATTTTCTCAATGTTGCATTTCCTCACTGTTGCTTTTCCTCACTGTTGCTTCCTCACTGTTTCTTCCTCACTGTTTCTTCCTCACTGTTGCTTTTCCTCGAAATTGCTTCCTCACTGTTGCATTTGCTCACTGTTGCATTTCCTCACTGTTGCTTTGCCTCACTGTTGCTTTGCCTCACTGTTGCATTTCCACACTGTTGCTTTGCCTCACTGTTGCATTTCCTCACTGTTGCCTTCCCTCACTGTTGCTTCCTCACTGTTGCATTTCCTCACTGTTGCATTTCCTCACTGTTGCATTTCCTCACTGTTGCTTCCTCACTGTTTCATTTTCTCAATGTTGCATTTCCTCACTGTTGCTTTTCCTCACTGTTGCTTCCTCACTGTTGCTTCCTCACTGTTGCTTTTCCTCACTGTTGCTTCCTCACTGTTGCTTCCTCGCTGTTGCTTCCTCACTGTTGCTTTTCCTCACTGTTGCTTCCTCACTGTTGCTTCCTCACTGTTGCTTCCTCACTGTTGCTCTTCCTCACTGTTGCTTCCTCACTGTTGCTTTTCCTCTTTTTTGCTTCCTCACTGTTGCTTCCTCACTGTTGCTTCCTCACTGTTGCATTTCCTCACTGTTGCTTTGCCTCACTGTTGCTTTGCCTCACTGTTGCATTTGCTCACTGTTGCTTTCCCTCGCTGTTGCATTTCCTCACTGTTGCTTTTCCTCACTGTTGCTTCCTCACTGTTTCATTTTCTCACTGTTGCATTTCCTCACTGTTGCTTTTCCTCACTGTTGCTTCCTCACTGTTGCTTCCTCACTGTTGCTTCCTCACTGTTTCGTCCTCACTGTTGCTTCCACACTGTTTCTTCCTCACTGTTGCTTCCTCACTGTTTCTTCCTCACTGTTGCTTTTCCTAGCTGTTGCTTCCTCACTGCTGCATTTGCTCACTGTTGCTTCCTCACTGTTGCATTTCCTCACTGTTGCTTTGCCTCACTGTTGCTTTGCCTCACTGTTGCATTTGCTCACTGTTGCTTTCCCTCGCTGTTGCATTTCCTCACTGTTGCTTTTCCTCACTGTTGCTTCCTCACTGTTTCATTTTCTCACTGTTGCATTTCCTCACTGTTGCTTTTCCTCACTGTTGCTTCCTCACTGTTGCTTCCTTACTGTTGCTTTTCCTCACTGTTGCTTTTCCTCACTGTTGCTTCCTCACTGTTGCTTCCTCACTGTTGCTTTTCCACACTGTTGCTTTTCCTCGCTGTTGCTTCCTCACTGTTGCTTTTCCTCACTGTTGCTTTTCCTCACTGTTGCTTTTCCTCACTGTTGCTTTTCCTCACTGTTGCTTTTCCTCACTGTTGTTTTTCCTCACT
Organism: Candidula unifasciata; assembly: GCA_905116865.2. Taxonomy (NCBI): domain Eukaryota; kingdom Metazoa; phylum Mollusca; class Gastropoda; order Stylommatophora; family Geomitridae; genus Candidula; species Candidula unifasciata. The sequence continues at coordinate 700,499 of CAJHNH020000076.1, read as the reverse complement.
GTTGCTTTTCCTCACTGTTGCTTCCTCACTGTTGCATTTCCTCACTGTTGCATTTCCTCACAGTTGCAATTCCTTACTGTTACAGTACATATCTGTCTTGATGCAGTACCTCACTCTTGCTTTTCCTCAGTGTTACTTCAACTCTCTGTAGCATTAGTTAAGTGTTACATTATCTCTCTGTTACAGTACCTCAATGTCGTTACATTTCCCCAATGTTACATTGCCATACTGCATATCAAACACTGGATCACTAACTATACGAATTTTGACGACACAGTGAATGATGCCTTTGTTGATGATGGTGGTAGTGGTGGCAGTGGTGGTAGTAGTAGTGGCGGTGGTGATGATGACGATGATGATGATGACAAGAATAAACTCCATTTGTTTTATTTTATTTTGTTTTATTTATGGCACCATACAGAGCTATCGACATACTGTCTGTCACGTTACACTTTTTACAGTTTTGTTTTAATATGGCGGAGAAATGTGCCCAGCTCTGGTAAATTTTGCGGAGAACAACTTCCTTTAGTATTCAATCTTCAGTGGGAATCATGTGTTGAATTTTGACTGGAGTATATTCTTATTTTCTTTGACTTTCACTAATAATTATTTCATTAGCATAACCTACCGGAAAACGCTTACTGAAAACATGATACACAAATTGCCGTTTTTCAAAAACAACTTTAAATAAGACTGGTTGATTTTTAATTCCTTGAATGATATCCATGTATTAACTTATAAGAATAGCTCCAATCCGTTCTGTACAGGTTGAACTGTTAAGCACTTCATCATCATCATCACCACCATTACCACCATCATTTTCATCATCGAGTGTTTTGCTGACTATCGTATGCGTTTATGCCTCTTCACAATTTAAAATCTCTAACAGATGGTGGGACCTTCGATGCCACAACAAAAGAATGTCTGTCAAGAATCTTCTCGCGTTGCCTGCTTTTGCTCTCATGTCAAAACACTTGGGGTTACTCGTTTCGTTTAAAGCAGATGGGTGATACAAGCTCTCAGTTATTCTATACCACGCATTAGACGATATTTCTTTCTTCGGCTTGATGTCAAGTTTCTTCCTTTGTGAAAATCTGTTAGATATTACTAAAACTGTGGGGCGTGATCAAACCACAGGCGCTCAGATAGCTTTACTGCAAACACATTCAAGGTATATTATGAAGGGTGGTAGAATAAAATCAAGCAGCTGTTAGGAAGCAAGAATGCGACAGCTGTTTAACAGAAGTGCTTGGCCGATGATATATGACGTAACTTTACCCAGTGATGTGAGCATTAGAATACCCGCCTCGACCACTTCCGACAACCCTGTGTGCATGCTCGTTACAGAATAATAACTTTGTTGAGCTCGGACCCATTAAGCTAATATATATTTCATACTTTGATAATAATTACAATGTGTCTGGTTCTGTTTATTTACGTATCCAGTATTCGATTAGAGTTTTCATACAATTCAACTGTTGCTAACTTATAAACTATACAGTATATTTTTCTTCCTTGTAAATTATTAACTTTAGACCCCCCCCCTCCCCCCCTCCCACTCATTTATAACTAACATTGCGGTCTTCGAGGATACATTGAAGATGAATCTTCCGTACTTTTCTCTGAGCCACCATAGTGAACTTCCATCCCACCAATGCTATCCAACTCTCGTTTTGCCCTATCTCGTTTCCACCCATTAACTTGATATTCCCCGAGCGAATCTAATCCTCCTTTCTCATTGTCAGCTCTCTTCCATTCGTCAACTTGATATACACCCAGAAAATTTGACCCTCGTTTTTCATCGTCTCGTTTCAACCCCTGAACTTGATATCCACCCAGAGAATGTAACCCTTGTTTTTCCTCATCTCGCTTCCACCTGTGAACTTGATATCCACCCAGAGAATCCAACTCACGTTTTTCATCATCACGTTTCCACCCATGAACTTGATATCCACCACGAGAATCTAACACTCGTTTTTGATCATTTCGTTTCCACCCACGAACTTGATATACCCAGAGAGAATCTAATCCTCGTTTCTCATTGCCACCTCTCTTCCATCCGTGAACTTGATATCCACCCAGAGAATCTAACATTCGTTTTTCCTCATCTCGTTTCCATCCGTGATTTTGATAATCACCCAGAGCATCTAACCCTCGTTTCTGCACTCGTTTCTGACCGTGAATCTCGCTGCCACTGTCCCAAGCCCGGTCCGATGGATTTATGGAACCAGTTTCTTTAGCTTTTGCGTTTTGGGCACTTGAAATGTCATGAATAATAAACTCATCATCATTTATCTACCTGGTGGACCCTTTCTTCCAAACATGGACTTGAAAACCATCCAGTGGATCCATACTTCTTTTCTCACTGTCTTGTTTCAAGCTCTGATCCTTAAATCCATCAAAACTATCTAAACCCCTTTTCCACCCATGAACCTGGTATCCACCAAGTGAGTCTAAAGAACGTTTCTGCAGCCCAAGTGCTCCTTCAGAATCTACTGTAGAATGGTGACTCAATGATTTAGTAACCTCGACTACGTCTCGTTTCGTGCGACTACGTGATCCATATGCACGTCTAACAACATTTTTTATGCCCGGCTTGTTTAGATACTCTCGCTGCGTTTTACGTCTGTCAAATCCATAGTTATCCACGCTTCTTTTGAATCCATGAACCTCGGACCCTCCTAAGGAATCGAAGTAGCGCTTTCCTTTCTCCGTATCTGATTGGCTGTCATGGGGAAGTGCCAAAACATGTCCCTTTCGGGGTCCCAGAGACGAGTACCAGGTATTTTGAGGCAGGTCGGCCAGTTCAAAAATAATTTGGTCTTCCTTTGATGTCGACGTGTCGTCGCTTGTAACAGAAGGTTGGTTGTTGACTACGTTTTGATTCACTGATTTAGCGAGGGTCACCAGTTGCGGATATTTTCTGGACCACATCTAAAGAAAATAAAGAATATAAGCATTTATTATCATTTCATAGTTAATACTGTGCAATAAGCAAAGGTTTAGAGCTATTGTAAAAAAACAGACCCATGTTGTTTTTCTTCGCGATCACCGGCCGCAATCTTCGGCGGAAAGTTCTGGTTGGCCGTTCACTTCTATTCCCTTGTCCTGTTCCAGAATCTGAGTATTGCTTGCGTGCACAGATCTGACTCGTATGTATGCAGACTACTGGTTCCTTGCCTCTCAGGCAGATACACTCCGACTTCGAAGGAAGCTCCCAGTTAGTCGACTCTTACAACATGTATTTGGGTAAGCATTGGGTTTATTACGGTTGTGAGTCCTGGACCCAGTCACCGAGGAGAAGGATTGCAGCTTCTGAATAAAAATGTTAGGAACAAATTCTCAGAATACCACGGATCCAGAGGAAGAAAGACGTCGACATTCTGCATGAGCTGAACCTCAAAGAGAACTGGCTCATAAACAGCATCTTGCCCCGAAAGTTAAAGTAGTTTGATCACACACGTCACGTTGGCCTAGAAAGGACAGTGATGGGAGGTCCAGTTTGTGGGAGGCGAATCAGGGGTCGATCACCGCGAAGATGGATACAAGACATTGAATATGCATTTGAACTAAAAGCACAAGCGGCTGGAGAGCTGGCTATGAAAATATTTTCAGCGTATCGTGAAGAGAGCGACGTTCTGTTAAGGACATGCTGATTTATGATGTCGAGTGGCTTTATTCTTGTTTACTCCACAGTAAGGTCCCTGTACCCATACTGTGGATACAGACTCAAAAGGAAATTCTGAAATATCAGATGGAGCTTCCGCTTGCTTGCTCCGTAGAAAATAAAGAAGAAAACAAAAACAAACAAACAATTACGATCGCCTTTAGTCAGCATGTCCCTTGGTGCAGCAGCTAGACACTAACCTGCTGATCGGACGGCCGTCAGTTCAAGTCTTAACGGAGCCGGACATTTTTTTTTTTTCAGAAATGACCTTCGCTCCAAGTTCGACCTAGCCTTGATTGGCTACCAGGTATAGTCCTGGAAAGTAAAGGCGGGCGGCTTGATGCTGACCACATCACCCACCAAGCGCCGATTGGTCTATAAAATATAGGTCTAGCATTATTTGCCCAATATGCCTGACGGCGCGGAAAAGGGTCCTTTACTTTAACCAGCAGGGATAAGCCTTTGGTTATAAATGTGATCTTCACGTGGTTATCTATCATGATCTTGGTGCTTTTGAATTTTTGGGAGTATTTCTGTTGAGAATATAGAATTTGGCTATTATTCATTTGGCTCAGAGGTTAACGCGTTCGGTTGTCAGTTTCATGATCTTCGAGAACTAGGGTCGACGGATAAAACCCTCCGTTCTCGTGGTTTTCGGACGACTGTACAAGAGTTAAAAGGTTGAAGAGATTAGGATCTCGCCAAGTTATTTTCCTTAAAGACAACAGTGATGCCCTGTAACCAACATTTATTGTGAAAACGGCACAGTATTTACTAAAAAATGATGGTGTAACTTGATTTAAAATTATACGCTTTTCTTCTGTGTCTATTCCATGTCTCTTCCAGGTCTGTTTCATGTCTCTTTCATGTATCTTCTATGTCTCTTTTATGTCTCTTCGTGTCTTTTCTACTTCTCATCTGTCTCTTCCGTTTCTTTTCCATGTCTCTATAACATCTCTGCTACAAGCGTGAATTATTGAATCAGAAGGGCATTGGAAATCTAATGCCACACGCACACATTTGTGTTGATCCGGAGAGGAGATTTCAAGATGGTTGATAAAGTGTGGCGGCATGAGTTTTGAAACGCACTAAAGCTTGAAGCTCAGCTAATACAGTAAGACATATTTCAACTGCTATACGATGAGCTAATTGGTAGTGAGCAAATGTACGTGATCTAAAATCATTGCAGTGAAATATCTATAACAAGAATATGACATTATAATACAATTAAGAAAGTAAAGTAATGGAACTGTGAATATATAAATATTCAACAAGCACAGTCTGACCGAAGGTCGTGTTTATGAATATAAAATATGGTAACTTTGTCGATCCTATTCCCCAAGAATGCTCCTACTGTCAGATATGTACGTGAGTGCTCTTAAAATGTGGGGTTCTTTTTCTCTTCTTCTTTCGTTTGGTCTCAAAATGAAGCATGGAATCTCAGTTAACTCACAGTTTTTTTATAGGAATGAAGTAACTTTGGGCAGTAAGTATGCATGTGACAGTAAGTATTATGTGACCGTAAGCATGTGTGTGGCAGTAAGCATGTCTGAGTAACTATGTCTGTGGCAGTAAGTTTGAGTGTGTCAGTAAGTATGCACGTGGTAGTAAGCAGGTATGTGACAGAAACTATGTGTATGTCATTAGGTATGTATGTGGCAGTAAGTATGTGTATGGCAGAAAGTATGCATGTGGCAGTAAGTACTATGTGGCAGTAAGTATTTTGTGACAGTAGGTATGTGTATAGTAATAAGTTTGCATGTGACAGCAAGGATTATGAGGCAGTAAGTATGTTTGTATCAGTAGGTATGTATGTGGCAGTAAGTATTATGTGACAATAAGTATGTACACTGCAGTAAGTATTCCGTAACATGTCTGTGTGGTTGTCTGTCTGTCTGTCTGTCTGTATGAATGTACGTACGTACGTATGTGTGTCTGTATGAATGTACGTACGTACGTATGTGTGTCTGTATGAATGTACGTACGTACGTATGTGTGTATGCATGTATGTATGTATGTATGTATGTATGTATGTATGTATGTATGTATGTATGTATGTATGTATGTATGTATGTATGTATGTATGTATGTATGTATGTATGTATGTATGTATGTATGTATGTATGTATGTATGTATGTATGTATGTGTGTGTATGTATGTATGTATGTATGTATGTATGTATGTATGTATGTATGTATGTATGTATGTATGTATGTATGTATGTATGTATGTATGTATGTATGTATGTATGTGTGTATGTATGTATGTATGTATGTATGTATGTACGTACGTACGTATGTGTGTATGCATGTATGTATGTATGTATGTATGTATGTATGTATGTATGTATGTATGTATGTATGTATGTATGTATGTATGTATGTATGTATGTATGTATGTATGTATGTATGTATGTATGTATGTATGTATGTATGTATGTATGTATGTATGTATGTATGTATGTATGTATGTATGTATGTATGTATGTATGTATGTATGTATGTATGTATGTATGTATGTATGTATGTATGTATGTATGTATGTATGTATGTATGTATGCATGCATGCATGCATGCATGCATGCATGCATGAGTGCATGCATGTATGCATGTATGTATGTATGTATGCATGCATGTATGCATGTATGTATGTATGTATGTATGTATGTATGTATGTATGTATGTATGCATGTATGTATGTATGTATGTATGCATGAGTGCATGCATGTATGCATGTATGTATGTATGTATGTATGTATGTATGTATGTATGTATGTATGTATGTATGTATGTATGTATGTATGTATGTATGTATGTATGTATGTATGTATGTATGTATGTATGTATGTATGTATGTATGTATGTATGTATGTATGTATGTATGTATGTATGTATGTATGTATGTATGTATGTATGTATGTATGTATGTATGTATGTATGTATGTATGTATGTATGTATGTATGTATGTATGTATGTATGTATGTATGTATGTATGTATGTATGTATGTATGTATGTATGTATGTATGTATGTATGTATGTATGTATGTATGTATGTATGTATGTATGTATGTATGTATGTATGTATGTATGTATGTATGTATGTATGTATGTATGTATGTATGTATGTATGTATGTATGTATGTATGTATGTATGTATGTATGTATGTGACCGTAGGTATATGTGTGGCAGTAGGTATGTATGTAACCTTAGGTATGTGTGTGGCAGTAAGTATGTATGTGACCGTAGATATGTGTGAGGTAGTAAGGATTATGTACCGTAGGTATGTGTGTGGCAGTAGGTATGTATGTGACAGTAGATATGTGTGTGGCAGTAAGCATGTATGTGACAGTAGCATCACTAAGGTCTCATGGCAGTGTGTGACAGTAAGTATGTATGTGACTGTAGATATGTGTGTGGCAGTAAGCATGTGCCTAGATTCCCACTTTTATTGAGTAATCGCCACTATGGAGATGATGACCCTTTGGGAACAAGTAAACAGCGTGTACACACAAGCGGATCCTCACGGTCTGAAGAGAATGATGCTGCCAAGAGTGACTAGAGGTACAGACCAACGCTCAACATTCAGAGAAGGGGCGAGGCGGACACACAATCAAGCTGTTACCGTTATCATCGGCATTGGAATTCCTTGTTTACTGCCGAAGATTGGGATGGAGCGCTCACTGGAATACCCAAGTGTTAGGAAACCGGTTCTTGACATCATAACTTAGTGATGTCAACATCATGCCGACTGTCTTTACGTCTAATGACATTCCTTGCTACCATTGCGGATGGGTCAACCTAGGAGCCAAGGCCAATTTAAAAAAGAAAATATTCGACTCTATAAGAATTTGAAACTAAGACCTTTGGGCGGGCAGGCTAGCGCTTAGCCACTAAACTACCGACACTTTCTAAAGAAGCGTTAACATGATATTAATTACAAATAGAAAAAAAAAAAAAAAAACACACACACACACATAAACACAACAGAACGTTTAGACCAGGGTCTTTGTCGACCGACAAAACCGAACCATCGTAAACTGTCCGCCCAGTCATTTGGAAAAAGAAATGTTTAACTGGAAAAATAGGAAGAACTGTTACGCAGCAAAGCATAACAGAAATGGTGCAGTCGTTAAATTTTTTTTTTCACAAGCTGTGTCACGGAGTCAAACCAGTCAAAGAAAAAAAAAAAGCAAAAAGGTTAAAGTCGACAGGATCGACTTTATTGCATCGGGTGTTGTCCCACATGTCTCAGTTTCTGTACACAGACCGGTTAGCCGCCTGCCGAGAGCTTCACACGAAACTCGAACTCCGTAGCTCCGGTAACAGTCCTAGGGGGTAAAAATTGCAATAAACCAAATGGCGCAGCCGTGTTACGACCTTTACAGCGCGAGGCAAATGTCTCGACCACTTCGACACGGAGAATCTCCATCGCCCTCTTTCCCCACCCCCTACACAGCCATACAATATTTTAATAACAAAGAGCACCTTAGATCACTGGTGCTTAACCGTCCTATTGCCGCGACTTTTGAATACAGTTCATCATGTTGTGGCTACCTCCAACTATACAATTTTTTTCGTCGCTACCTGATTGCTTCAAAAATATGTATTTTGTGACGGTCTTTGGCGACACCTGTGAAACTGTCGTTCGACACAAAGAAGGGACGCAACCGATAGGTTAAGAAACTTTGGCTTAGATGGTCTGGTTATCTGCCGAGAATGCCTTGGTACCACCTGGCAGCAGAAAGAGAGCTATCTATGCTAAAGAATTATATTAAACACACATCAGGGTAAAGACCACAGAACATAAGGAACGTCGGCATCGAGCACAGACTTTAAGACACAAAGATCAATTCTGTTCAACGCATTATACGATACACGCATCGCCCATTCATGAACACGTGTGTGTGTGTGTGTGTGTGTGTGTGTGTGTGGATTCTTCAATTCTTCAGAATGAAAAATATCTCATGCAATAAATCGCTCTCATTTAATGTCAGAAAGTGGGTGCTAAAATGTTACACAGAATTTCTTCTCCTGTGTGGCAGCGAATCTTGAAATGTCTCTGAACAAATTAAGAAGAATTTGGAAACAACAGAGATGTGGTTTCTGAGACGAATGTTACGAATACCTTAGTAACTTACAACGATTGCTTGAAAGAAGCTAATGAAAGTAGATCTCTATATACAACAACAAGAAATAGACAAACACTGTTCTTTGGCCACATAATGAGAGATATTGGAGAACATCGTGACAACTGAAAAGATCAGTGGAAAAAAGTTCAGAGGCAGACCAAGAGAGATTATGCTTAATGGGCTAAAACGATAGCATGGAAGTATATCATCAAGAGAGCTGTTCCGAGCAACCAGGGATCGTAATCTGTGGAGACGCATGAGCGCCTACGCCAGTTGGCAGGAAACATGATGGTAATGATAGTGATGAAAATTCTTCCCCACTTGATTGGCGGTCAGCTTCAAACTAACAGCCGTTGATCCACCAGTCTCATAGTCTCTTCTACAAATACAATGGTAACACAGCATGGTAACACAGCATGGTAACACAGCATGGTAACACAGCATGGTAACACAGCATGGTAACACAGCATGGTAACACAGCATGGTAACACAGCATGGTAACACAGCATGGTAACACAGCATGGTAACACAGCATGGTAACACAGCATGGTAACACAGCATGGTAACACAGCATGGTAACACAGCATGGTAACACAGCATGGTAACACAGCATGGTAACACAGCATGGTAACACAGCATGGTAACACAGCATGGTAACACAGCATGGTAACACAGCATGGTAACACAGCATGGCTAAATATATGGGTTGCTATAAGAGAATATTCCTCTTTGGGTCATAGGGCAAAAGTGTGGAAAAGGAGGAAAAGTGAGAAACGGCGCGGAGGGGGGGGGGGGGGGAAGAGGGGCTTCGTTTCCTTCGAAATCGAAGTGAATCCACCCGAGGCCTGAAACCAACAGTCAAGCAAACAACCTATTTAAAGCAGATACACAAGCAAGTTCTCGAAAAATATCAAAGTCCAAAAGTGGACGAACAAACACCACTTTCCACCACAGTTTACAGTCTGTGAATGTAAAAAGTAGATGTTTTCAAAGCAAGGTGTTTTAATGCTTTATTGTCTCTTATGAAAGAAGAAAATGAGGTGGGATTAACACGAAGAAGAAGAAGAGGAGGAGGGGAAAAAGAACAAGAAGAAAAGCATACAAAATCATGCGTGGCACAGGATTAGATTATTTCTAGCGACTGACTGACCCCATGAATGATCCAGTTTTCCAGAATGACCTGAGAAAATAGTTCATTCTTTCAACCGAACCAAAGTGATGCACAAGCGTAACCTATCCGGCCCTCTTGACGCACACATGTAACCCATGCCACCCTCGTAACGCACAAGTGTAACCTATCCGGCCCTCTTGACGCACACATGTAACCCATGCCACCCTCGTAACGCACAAGTGTAACCCGTGCGACTCTTGTGACGCACACGTGTATTCCATGTGACCCTCGTGAAGCACAAATTCAACCCATGAGGCGGTCGGTTGACTCTCAGTTTGACATACCTGGCCTATACATCACTAAAACTTTAAAGGGCGCCTGTATCAAAATGTAGTTGGTAAGACTAAAACTGTAAACATTTCTGAACATTTCCAGATGCCACGCGTGTTTGCCCTTAAATAGTTCTTTTATTTCAGTTTAAAATGCCTGCAAACATTCTCGATGAAACTGTGTTATCAGGTTTTCTAAGTCTGTGTACTTTCTAATCACTGTCTTTTCCTCACCTCTTGATACAGTGGAATTAGTTTTACTTCTCTGACAAACTTCCACATTAGTGATTGCGGCTGGTACATTACCTCACTGTTTCTTCCTCACTGTTGCATTTCTCAGTGTTACAGTAACTCACTGCTCTAGTGCAGTACCTCACTCTTGCTTTTCCTCAGTGTTACATTCACACTCTGTTGCATTATGTCAGTGTAACATTATCTTTCTGTTTCAGTACCTCACTGTTGTATTTACCCAGTGTTACGTTGCCTCACTGCATATCAAACACTAGATCACTAATTATACGACCTTTGAGAACACAGTGAATGATGATTTTGATGATGATGGTGGTGGTGGTTGTAGTGGTGGTAGTAGTTCTGGCGGTGGTGATGACGATTATGCTGATAATGAAAAGATTAAATTCGATTTTTTTTTAAATTTGAATTTTATTTTATTTATGGCATCATACAGAGTTATCGAGACACTGCTTGCCACGGTACACTCCCTGTAGTAGTCAATCTTCAATGGGAATCATGCGTTGAATTTTGAATGGAATATATTCTCATTTTCTTTAACTTTCGATGGAAATAATGTCTCTGCCCTCCACTAATAAACAGTTCATTTACATAACCTACCGGATAACTCTTACTGAAAAAATGATGCACATCTTATTGCCGTTTTTCCTGTCAAATTTGCATGAGACTGGTTGATTGGTAATCCCCTAAATGATATCCCTGTATCAACGTATTAGAATAGCCCTAATTCGTTCTGTACAAGTTGAACTCTTAAACTTCATCATAATCATCACTATTATCATTGACTGTTTTGGTGGGACCCTCAATGCCCCAACAAAAGGCTGTCGGGTTAAGAATCTCCTCGCGTTGCCTGCTCCAGTAGTTGGAAGGGCTCTTATATCAAAACACTCTGGGTTACTTATTTCGTTTAAGGAAGGTGGGTGATACAAGCTCTCAGTTATTCTTTACCACGCATTAGACGATATTTCTTTCTTTCAGCTTGATGTCCAGGTACTTCCTCTGTGAAAATCTGTTAGATATTACTAGAACTGTGGGGCGTGTTCAAGCCACAGGCGCCCAGATAGTTTTACTGCAAACACATTCAAGGTATATTATGATGATTGGTAGAATAAAATCAAGCAGCTGTTAGGAAGCAAGTATGCGAAATCTGTTTAACAGAAGTGCTTAGCCGATGATGTATGACGTAACTTTACTCAATAGTATGAGCGTCAGAATACTTTCCTCTTCCACTTCCGACAACCCTTTGTGTCTACTCCTTTGCGAATAATAACTTTGTTTAGCTCGGACCCATTATGCTAATATTTGTTTTATACTTTTATAATAATGACAATGTGGCGAATTCTGTTTAATGTATATTTCTTCTTCGTGCATTCCTAACTTGAACCCCCCCCCCCCCCACCCCCACTATATTATAACTAACATTCTGTTCTAGGAGCTGCAGTTGTATCTTCTCGATCGTAATATCTTCTTGGTGGATCGCCCCATCCTCCGCCAAGAGTGTGGGGTCCCATAACAGAATCAAACACTCGTTTCCACCTATGAACTTGATATCCAGCAAGTGAATCTAATCCTTGTTTTTTCTTATCTCGTTTCCACCCATGAACTAGATATCCACCCAGAGAATCTAACCCTCGTTTGTCCTCATCCCGTTTCCAACCGTGAACTTGATAATCACCCAGAGCTTCTAACTCTCGTTTCTGACCCTGAATCTCGCTGTCACTGTCCCAAGCCCTATCGGATGGATTTAAGGAACCAGTTTCCTTACTTTTTGTGTTTGGGGCGCTTGAGATGTCCTGATTACCACTAATCGACCTGGTGAACCTTTTCCTCAATAAATAGACCTGAAAACCACCTAGTGGATCCAGCCTTCCTTTCTTACTGTCTTGTTTCAAGCCCTGATTCTTAGATCCATGAAGACTATCTAAACCTCGTTTCCACCCGTGAACTTGGTATCCACCCAGACTCTCTAAACCCCCTTTCCACCCATGATCCTGGTTTCCACCAAGTGAGTCTAAAGAACGTTTCTGCAGCCCACGTTCTCCTTCAGCATCTACTGTAGAATAATGACTCAATGATTTAGTAACCTCGACTGCGTCTCGTTTCGTGCGACTACGTGATCCATATGCATGGTTAACAACAGTTTTGATTTCCGGCTCGTTTAGATACTCTCGCTGTACTTTTCGTCTGTCAAATCCATAGTTATCCACGCTTCTTTTGAATCCATGAACCTCGGACCCACCTAAGGAATCGAAGTAGCGCTTTCCTTTCAAGGTATCTGATTGACTGCCATAGAGAAGTCCCAAAACACGTTCGCTGCTGGGTTCAGGAGACGAGTGCCAGGTATTTTGAGGCAGGTCGGCCAGTTTAAAAATAGTTTGGTCTTCTTCTGATGTTGACGTGTCGTCGCTTGTAACAGAAGGTTGGTTGTTGACTCCGTTTTGATTCATGGATTTGGCGAGGGTTAGAAATCGGAAAAATGGCACGAGTGGCGGATATTCCTTGGACCACATCTAAAAAAAAAAAAAAAAAGAATAAAAGCATTTACTAGAATGTCATAGTTAATACTGAGCATTTGACAAAGGTTCTGAGTCACTTTAAATAAACAGACCCAATTTTTTCTACTTCGCGATCACCGGCTGCAATTTTCGGCGGAAAATTCTGGTTGTTCGTAGACATCTATTTTCTTGTCCTGTTCCAGAATCTGAGTGTTGCTTGCGTGCACTGATCTGACTCATGTGTATGCAGACTGTTGGTTCATTGCCTCTTCCTTTCAGTCGTCTCTTACAACGGGTAGGCATTGGGTATTTCACGGTTGTGAGTCCTGGACTCTCATCTAGTCATTGAGGAAAAGGATCGGAGCTTTTGAATTAAAATGTTTCGGACGAATTCTCAGAAAACCATTGGTCAAGAAAAAGAAAAAAATACTACACAGGGTAAACATTTGGGACAACTGGCACATAAACAGTATCCTGTCCAGAAAGTCTTAAGTATTTTAACCACAAACATCACTATGGCCTGGAAAAGCGTGTTATGTTTATGTCATAATATGCATATTATAAATATTAGGTCAAAAACAAAAGCATGGGAGGTAAATATGTGCGCAAGCTCGCGCGCGAACACAGACACATACATACATACATACATACATACATACATACATACATACATACAGACAGACAGACAGACAGACAGACAGACAGACAGACAGACAGACAGACAGACAGACAGACAGACAGACAGACAGACAGACAGACAGACAGACAGACAGACAGACAGACAGACAGACAGACAGACAGACAGACAGACAGACAGACAGACAGACAGACAGACAGACAGACAGACAGACAGACAGACATACATACATACATACATACATACAGACATACAGACACAGACAGA
>CAJHNH020000076.1:666612-679112 GCA_905116865.2 Candidula unifasciata | reverse complement strand
TGTCTCCTCTACGTCTCGTCCACGTCTCCTCCACACCTCTGCCATATCTCTTTCATGTCTCTTCAAAGTCTCTGCCACACGCGTAAATTATTGAATCAGAAGGGCTTTGGAAATCTAAGGTTGTGTTGATCCGTACAGGAGATTTCAAGATATTTGTTAAAGTGTGGCGGCATGAGTTTTGAAACGTACTAAAGCTCTAAGCTCAGCTAATACAGTAATGAATATATTTACAACTGCTGCACGATTAGCTAATTAGTAGTGAGCAATTGTACGTGAACTAAAATCCCTGCAGTGAAATATGTACCATAAAAATACGACATTATTATAAATTTAAGAAAGTATATTGATCGAACTGTTAATCTATAAATTTTCAACAAGCACAGTCTGCCAGAAGTTCGTGTTCATGAATATAAAATATGATAACTTTGTGTACAATAAACCACAGTACGGTAGACGAGATAAACATATATGTAAATCATAACTTTACAACTGTCGATTCCTGTTCTGTCAGTGAAAAGTCCTCGTGTCGATCCTTTTCCCTATGGATGCTCCGACTGTCAACTATATACGTAAGTGCTCATAAACTGTAGCTTTCTTTTGTTCGTATTTATTCGTTTGGTCTCAAAATGAAGCATAGAATCTCAGTTAACACATAGTTCTTTAAAAGAAAGAAGTAACTTTAGGCAATAAGCATGCATGTGCCAGTAAGTATGTATGCGACAGAAAGCATGTGTGTGGCAGTAAGTATTATGTGGCAGTAAATATGTCTGTGACAGTTAGAATGAGTGTGGTAGTAAGTATGCGTGTGGCAGAAAGCAGGAAAGTGGCTGGAAGTATGTGTATGGCAGTAAGTATGTATGTGGCTGGAAGTATGTTTATGGCAGTAAGTATGAATGTGGCTGAAAGTGTGTTTGTGGCAGTAAGTATGACCATGGCTGGAAGTATGTTTATGGCAGTAAGTATGAATGTGGCTGGAAGTATGTTTATGGCAGTAAGTATGAATGTGGCTGAAAGTGTGTTGATGGCAGTAAGTATAAATGTGGCTGGAAGTATGTTTATGGCAGTAAGTATGAATGTGGCTGGAAGTATCTTTATAGCAGTAAGTATGAATGTGGCTGGAAGTATGTTTATCGCAGTAAGTATGAATGTGGCTGGAAGTATGTTTATGGCAGTAAGTATGAATGTGGCTGGAAATATGTTTATAGCAGTAAGTATGAATGTGGCTGGAAGTATGTGTATGGCAGTAAGTATGTATGTGGCTAGAAGTATGTGAATGGCAGTAAGTATGAATGTGGCTGGAAGTATGTTTATGGCAGTAAGTATGAATGTGGCTGGAAGTATGTGTATGGCAGTAAGTATGAATGTGGCTGGAAGTATGTGAATGGCAGTAAGTATGAATGTGGCTGGAAGTATGTTTATGGCAGTAAGTATGAATGTGGCTGGAAGTATGTGTATGGCAGTAAGAATGAATGTGGCTGTAAGTATGTTTATGGCAGTAAATATGTATATGGCTGGAAATATGTTTATGGCAGTAAGTATAAATGTGGCTGGAATTATGTGTATGGCAGTAATTATGTATGTGGCTGGATGTATATTATGGCAGTAAGTATGTATGTGTCAGTAAGTATATATGTGGCTGGAAGTATGTGTATGGCTGTAATTATGTATGTCACTGGAAGTATGTGAATGGCAGTACGTATTTATGTGTCAGTAAGTATTATGTGGCAGTAAGTATGCATATGGCAGTAAGTATGCATGTGGCAGTGTGTATGCATGTGGCAATAAGTATGCATGTGGCAGTGAGTATACATGAGGCAGTAAGTATACATGAGGCAGTAAGTATGCATGTGTCAGTAAGTATACATGAGACAGTAAGTATGCATGTGGCAGTAAGTATACATGAGGCAGTAAGTATGCATGTGTCAGTAAGTATACATGAGACAGTAAGTATGCATGTGGCAGTAAGTATACATGAGGCAGTAAGTATGCATGTGTCAGTAAGTATGCAAGTGGCAGTAAGTATGCATGTGGCAGTAAGTATGCATGTGTCAGTAAGTATGCATGTGGCAGTAAGTATACATGAGGCAGTAAGTATGCATGTGTCAGTAAGTATGCAAGTATCAGTAAGTATGAATGTGGCAGTAAGTGTGCATGTGGCAGTATGAGATGTGGCACAGGATCAGATTATTCCCAGCGTCTGACTGACCCCACGATTGATCCAGTTTTCCAAAATGACCTGAGAAAATAGTTTATTCTTTCACTAGAACCAATCATCCATGCGACCTTCATGACACACAAGTGTAACCTATGCGGCCCTCGTAACACACAAGTGTAACTTTTACGGCCTCCTTGACACACAAGTGTAACCTATGCGGCCCTCGTGACACACATATCTAATCTATGCGGCCTTGTGACACACACGTGTAACCCATGCGACCCTCGTAAAGCACAAGTGTAACCCATTCGGCGGTTGACTGTCAGTTTAAGATACCTGGTCTACACATCCCTAACACTTTTAATGACACCTGTGTCAAAATGTAGTTGGTAAGACAAAAACTGTAAACCTTTTTGAACATTTCCAGATGAAATACGTGTTTGTCCTTAAATAGTTCTTTTATTACAGTTTAAAATGCCTGCAAACATTCTCGACGAAACTGTGTTATCAGGTTTTCTAAGTCTGTCTAATATCTGATCAATGTCTTTTTCCTTCCCCTTGATACAGTGAATGATACTTTTGATGATGATGGTGGTAGTGGTGGTAGAGGTGGTAGTGGTGGTAGTGGTGGCGATGGTGGTGATGATGATTATGCTGATGATGACAAGAATAAACTATACTTTTTTATATATTCATTTTATTTTATTTATGGCATCATACAGAGTTATCGACATACTGTGTGCCACGTTACACTTTTTAGTCGCAATATCCAGTTTTGTTTTAATATGGCTGAGAAAGGTGTCCAGCTTTGTTAAACTTTGTGGAGAACTTCCTGTAGTAGTCAATCTTCAATGGGAAACATGTGTTGAATTTTGACTGGAATATATTCATATTTTCTTTAACTTAAGATGGGAATAATGTATCTGCCCTCCACTAATAAACAGTTCATTTATATAACCCACCGGATAACTCTTACTAAGGAGATGATGCACACCTTATTGCCGTTTTTCAAGTCAAATCTGAATGAGACTGGTTGATTGGTAATTCCCTAAATGATATTAACTTATAAAAATAGCCCCAATTCGTTCTGTACAAGTTGAACACTCAAACTTCATCATCATCATGACAACCATCACCATTTACCGACTGTTGTGTGCGTTTATGTCTCTTCACAAATTGAAATCTCTAACAGATGGTGGGACTTTCAATGCCATAACAAAGGGCTGTCTGTCAAAAATCTCCTCGTGTTGACCGCTCCTCATGTCAAAACACTCGAGGTGGGTAATACAAGCTCTGTTATTCTTTACCACCATTAGTTTATATTTCTCTCTTAAGCTCGATGTCAAGTGACTTCCTTTTGTAAAACTATGTTCAATATTACTAGAAATGTGGGGCGTGATCAAACCACAGATAGCTTTACTGCAAACACATTTCAGGTATATTATGAAGCGTGGTAGAATTAAATCAATCAGCTGTTCGGAAGCGAGAATGCGACATCTGTTTAACAGAAGTGCTCGGCTGCTGATATATGACGCAATTTTACGCAATGGTATAAGTGTCAAAATACTTTTCTCGACCGCTTCAGACAACCCTTTGTGCCTACTCCTTTCCGAATGGTAACTTTGTTTATCTAGGGTCCATTATGTTAATATATGTTTCATACTTTTATAATAATGAGAATGTGGCGGATTCTGTTTAATCACGTATCCAATATTCGATTATATTTAAAAACAAAATACAATTCAACTGTTGCTAACTTTTAAACTGTGCAGTATATTTCTTCTTCAGGCATTCCTAAATTTAGAGAAGAAAAAAACTTATTTATAACTAACATTCCGGTACAGCAGCTGTAGTTGTAGGTTGCCAACTGCGAAATGCATTCATATAGTCATATGTGTAGGGTCCACTTTCAAAATCCCACACTCGTTTTTCCTTATCTCGTTTCCACACATGAACTCGAAATCCACCAAGTGAATCTAATCCTCGTTTTTTCTCATCTCGTTTCCATTCGTGAACTTGATATCCCCCGAGACAATCTAATCCTCGTTTCTTCTCCTCGTCTCCTTTCCGCCCATGAACTTGATATCCACCCTGAGAATCTAACTTTCGTTTTTCATCATTTCGTTTCCACCCATGAACTTGAAATGCACCGAGAGAATCTAATCCTCGTTTCTCATTGCCACCACTCTTCCATCCGTGAACTTGATATCCACCCAGAGAATCTAAAACTCGTTTTTCTTTATCCTGTTTCCATCCGTGATTTTGATAATCATTTAAAGCATTTAACCCTCGTTTCTGCTCTCGTTTCTCAATGTCACTGTCCCAAGCCCTGTCCGATGGATTTAGCGAACCAGTTTCCTCAGTTTTAGGGTTTTGGGCGCTTGGAATGTCCTGATTGCCATTAATAAACCCGGTGAACCTTTTCTTCAATAAATGGACCTGAAAACCACCTAGTGGATCCAGACTTCCTTTCTCACTGTCTTGTTTCAAGCCCTGACTCTTAGATCTATCAAGACTATCTAAACCTCTTTTCCACCCGTGAACCTGGTATCCCCCCAGAGTATCTAAATCTCTTTTCCACCCATGAACCTGGTATCCACCAAGACGGTCTAAACCTTTTTTCCACCCATGAACCTGATATCCACCAAGATTATCTAAACCTCTTTTCCACCCATGAACCTGGTATCCACCAAGTGAGTCTAAAGAACGTTTCTGCAGCCCATGTGCTCCTTCAGCATCTAGTGTAGAATGGTGATTCAATGATTTAGTAACCTCGACTACGTCTCGTCTCGTGCGACTACGTGATCCATATGCATGTCTAACAACAGTTTTGATCCCCGGCTTGTTTAGATACTCTCGCTGCAGTTTTCGTCTGTCAAATCCATAGTTATCCACGCTTCTTTTGAATCGATGAACCTCGGACCCTCCTAAGGGATCAAAGGTACCTTTCCAGGTATCTAACTGGCTGACATAAGGAAGTCCCAAAACATGTTCGCTGCTGGGTTCAGGAGACGAGTACCAGGTATTTTGAGGCAGGTCGGCCAGTTTAAAAATAGTTTGGTCTTCTTCTGATGTTGACGTGTCGTCGCTTGTAACAGAAGGTTTGTTGTTGACTCCGTTTTCATTCACGGATTTTGCGAGAGGCAGAAATCGGGAAAATGGCACGAGTGGCGGATATTCTCTGGACCACATCTAAAGAAAATAAAGAATATAAGCAATTACTAGAATTGCATAGGTAAGACCGAGCATTTGACAAAAGTTTAGAGTCACTGGAAATAAATAGACCCATTTTCGTCTTCTTCGCGATCACCAGCTACAATCTCCGACGGAAATGTATGGTTCGTCGTCTAATTCTATTTCCTTGTCCTGTTACAAAATCTAAGAGTTGCTTGCGTGCACTGATCTGACTCATGTGTATGCAGACTGTTGGTTCATTGCCTCTCAGGCAGATACTCCGACATTGAAGGAAGCTCCCCATTAGTCGTCTCTTACAACATGTATTTGTGTAGACAGTGGGTATTTTACGGTTGTGAGCCCTGGACTCTCATCCAGTCACCGAGGAGAAGGATCAAAGCTTTTGAATTAAAACGTTACGGAAAAATTCTCAGAATACCATAGATCCAGAGAAAGAAAGAAGTCGAAATACCACATGAGGTGAACATCAAGGAGAACTGGCTCATAAACAGCATCCTGTCCCGAAAGTTGAAGTATTTTGACCACCAACATCACGGTGGCCTGGAAAAGACAGTGATGGAAGGCGCAGTGTTTTGGAGACGAAGCAGGGGTCGACAACCGCGAAGATGGATACAGGACATAGGAGATGCATTGGAATTAAAAGCACACGGAGCTGGAGAACTGGCTAGGAAAGGGATATTTCCAGAATGCCGTGAAGAGAGCGACGTTCTCTTAAGGATTTGTTTATTAATGATGTTGAGTGTTTACCTTATAATGGTGTCTCTGTACCCACTCTGGGAATACAGACTCAAAATTCAATATTGAAATATCAGATAGAACTGCTGCTTGCTTGCTTCGTAGGAAAAAGCAAAAACAACAACAAGAGTGAAAAAATTACGATCGCCTTCAACCAGCATGCCCCGTGGTGCAATGGCTAGACGCTCGCCTGCTGATCGGGAGGTGGTGAGTTTGAGTCTGACGAAGCCGGATTTTTTGTTTCTTTTTCAGAAATGACCTTCGCCCACAGTTTGACCTAGCCTTGTTTGGCGACCTGGAAAGTAAAGGCGGGCGGCTTGATACTGACCCCATCACCCACAGAGTGCCGATGGGTCTATAAAATATAAGTCTGGCATTTTATGCCCAATATGCCTTAAAGCGTAGGATAGGGTTCTTTACTTTACTTTAACCAGCATGGATAAGCCTTTGGTTATAAATGTGGTCTTCACGTAGATATCTATCATGATGTTGGTGCTTCCGGAATTTTTTTAAAGAGTATTTATGTTGAGTATATTATGTTGTCTATTCTTGATTTAGGTCAGAGGTTAACACGTGTGGTTGTCAGTTTCATGATCTTCGAGAACAAGGTCGACGGATAAAACCCTCTGTTCTCGTAGTATTCGGACGACGGTACAAGAGTTGCACCGTGGAAGAAATTGGGATCTCAGTACGTAATATTCCCCAAAAATACAACAGTGGTGCCCTGTAGCCAGCCTTCACTGTGAAGACGGCGCAGTATTTAAAAAAAAAAAGGGCGCAACTCGATTTAAAATTGAACGCTTCTCTTCCATTTCTATTCCATGTCTCTCAAAAGTCTCTTCTGTGTCTCTTTCATATCTCTTTCAAGTGTCTTTTGTTTCTCTTCAATGTCTTTTCCATATCTTTTCTACGCCTCTTCTCTCTTTTCTATGTCTCTTCTACATCTCCTCCACGTCTCTTCCACATCTCTGCCATATCTCTTTCATGTCTCTCCAAAGTCTCGGCCATATGCGTAAATTATTGAATCAGAAGGGCTTTGGAAATCTTAGGACACACGCAAAAAGTTGTGTTGATCCGTACAGGAGATTTCAAGATACTTGTTAAAGTGTGGCGGCATCAGTTTTGAAACGTACTAAAACTTGAAGCTCAGCTAATACAGTAATGAATATATTTACAACTGCTGCACGATTAACTAATTGGTAGGGAGCAATTGTACGTGAACTAAAATCCTTGCAGTGAAATATGTACCACAAAAATATGACATTATAATACAATTAAGAAAGTATATTGATCGAACTGTGAATTTATAAATATTCAACAAGCACAGTCTGCCCGAAGTTCGTGTTCATGAATATAAAATATGACAACTTTGTGTACAATAAACCACAGTACGGTAGACGAGATAAACATATATGTAAATCATAACTTTACAACTGTCGATTCTAGTTCTGTCAGTGAAAAGTTCTCGTGTCGATCATTTTCCCTATGGATGCTCCGACTGTCAACTATATATGTGAGTGCTCATAAATTGTAGCTTTCTTTTGCTCGTCTTTTTTCGTTTGGTCTCAAAATGAAGCATAGAATATTAGTTAACTCATAGTTCTTTAAAAGTAAGAAGTAATTTTGAGTATGTATGCCACCGTAAGCATGTGTGTGGCAGTAAGTATTATGTGGCAGTAAGTATGTGCGTGACAGTATTATGTGGCAGTAAGTATGTGCGTTACAGTATTAGGTGGCAGTAAGTATGTTCGTGACAGTATTATGTGGCAGTAAGTATTTGCGTGACAGTATTAAGTGGCAGTAAGTATGTGCGTGACAGTATTATGTGGCAGTAAGTATTTGCGTGACAGTATTAAGTGGTAGTAAGTATGTGCGTGACAGTATTATGTGGCAGTAAGTATTTGCGTGACAGTATTAAGTGGCAGTAAGTATGTGCGTGACAGTATTTTGTGGCATTAAGTATATGTATGAAAGTATTATGTGGCAGTAAGCATGTGTGTGGCAGTATTATGTGGCAGTAAGTATGTGTGTGGCAGTATTATGTGGCAGTAAGCATGTGTGGCAGTATTATGTGGCAGTAAGTATGTGTGTAGCAGTATTATGTAGCAGTAAGTGTGTGTGTAGCAGTATAATGTGGCAGTAAGTATGTGTGTAGCAGTATTATGTGGCAGTAAGTATGTGTGTAGCAGTATTATGTGGCAGTAAGTATGTGTGTAGCAGTATTATGTGGCAGTAAGTATGTGTGTGACAGTATTATGTGGCAGTAAGCATGTGTGGCAGTATTATGTGGCAGTAAGCATGTGTGGCAGTATTATGTGGCAGTAAGTATGTGTGTAGCAGTATTATGTGGCAGTAAGTATGTGTGTAGCAGTATTATGTGGCAGTAAGTATGTGTGACAGTATTATGCGGCAGTAAGTATGTATGTATGTATGTGGCAGTAAGTATGTGTGTAGCAGTATTATGTGGCAGTAAGCATGTGTGACAGTATTATGTGGCAGTAAGCATGTGTGGCAGTATTTTGTGGCAGTAAGTATGTGTGTAGCAGTATTATGTGGCAGTAAGTATGTGTGTAGCAGTATTATGTGGCAGTAAGTAAGTGTGTGGAATTAGGTTTGTATATGACTAGGTTTGTGTGTGGCAGTAAGTAAGTGTGTGGCAGTAAGTATCTGTATGACCGTAGGTATGTGTGTGGCAGTAAGTATTATGTCACAGTAAGTATGTCTATGACAGTAGGTTTTTGTGTGGCAGTAAGTAAGTGTGTGACAGTAAGTATGCGTGTGACCGTAGGTATGTGTGTAGCAGCAAGTATTATGTGACAATGAGTATGTGTGTGACAGTAAGTATTGTGTGGCTAGTGTGTGGCAGTAAGCATGTGGCGCACAAGCCATATTACGCTAGATTCCTACTTTTATTGAGTCATCAACACTAAGTGGATGATACCCTTTGGGCAAGAGTAAACAACGTGGACACACAAGCGGATCATCACGATCTGAAAAGAGAATGATGCTGTCAGGAGTGACAAGAGGAACGGACCAAAGCTCAACATTCAGATAAGGGGCGAGACAGACATACAAATAAACTGTTACAGGTATCATCCGAACTCCGTGCTTATTCCCGAATCATGGGACTGAGCGCTCACTAGAATGTCCTAAATGTTACAATGTCGGCACTTGACTCATAACTGAGTAAAATTGCTTGATACCACTGAGGATGGGCTGACCTAGGAGCCAATGCCAATTTTAAAAAGAAAAATTTGACTTTACGAATCTGAAAATAAGACCTTTGGGCGGGCAGGCTAGCGTCTAGCCACTAGACTACCGACACTTTCGAAAAAAGCTTTAACAAGACATAAATTACAAATAGAAAGAAGAAACGAAAAGACACAGAAATACAACAGAACGCTTAGACCGGAGTCTTTGTCCACCAATAATAAACAACAGCTTAGATCAGTGGTTCTCAACCTTTCTAATGCATTGAACATTTATTACAGTTCCTCATGTTGTGACGACCCCCAACCGTTGCAATATTTGCGTCGCTACCTCATTACTTTAATGAATATGTGTTTTGTGATGATTTTTGGCGACACCTATGAAAGGTTGGCTTAGATAGTCTGGCTATCTGCTGAGAATGCCTTTGTACCACTTGCCAGCAGAGAGAGAGAGAGAGTGAGAGAGAGAGAGAGAGAGAGAGAGAGAGAGAGAGATAGATGGAGAGAGAGAGATGGAGAGAGAGAGAGAGATGGAGAGAGAGAAAGATGGAGGGAGAGAGAGAGATGGAGAGAGAGAGAGAGAGAGAGAGATGGAGAGAGAGAGATGGAGAGAGAGAGATGGAGAGAGAGAGAGACAGAGAGAGAGAGAGAGAGAGATGGAGAGAGAGAGAGAGAGAGACAGAGAGAGAGAGAGAGAGAGAGAGAGAGAGAGAGAGAGAGAGAGATGCTAAATAAATATGATGAACACAAAGCGGGGTTCACGACCACAGAAAAGAAGAAACGGCGGCATCAAGCACAGACTTAAAGACATAAAGGTCATTTTATTTAAAGTATTATTGGATACATACATCTCCCCTCTAACACTTTGATCAGAAAACCGAAAGGATGGGGGGGGGGGGGGGGAGAGAGAGACAATTATAGTTATAGTTAATATTAAAACATTGCAAAGAAAATTAGCAAGAAAATTATTTTAGATCCTAAATTCTTTCCCATTTGATTGGCGGTCAGCTTTAATCTCTCAGCCATTGATGCCTCAGTTGCTTAGTCTCTTCTTCAGATACAGTGGTCAACCAATATGGGTAAATATATAGGTTTCAATTAGAGTTTATTCCTCTATGGGTCCTGGGTCAAAATTGTGAAAAAACAGGGGGAAAAAGTGGGGGCATTTTTTTGCCCTTTAAAGTTGAAGTGTATCTCCCTAAGGCAAGGAACCAACAGTCTGCATTCAGTAAATCCATAGCTATAAAGCAGATATTCACGCAAATTCTGAAAAAAATATTAAAATCCAAAAGTGAACGAACAACTACGACTTTCCACCAAAGTTTACAGCCTGTAAGAAGATGACAGCAGTATAAGTTTACATTGCTTGGTAAGGCTTAATTGTCTCCTATGAAGAAAGAGAAATAGGTGGAATTAAAAGAAAGACGAAGAAGAAGACGACGACAAAGAAGAAGAGGAAGAAGAAGAAAAACAACAACAATAACAACAACAACAAGAAATGTACACAAAAATCAGTGGAGGTACCAGATCAGTTTATTGCAACACCAGTGACTGACTGACTGACTTTCTACCCCACCAGGACATCACATAAGCGATAAACAACCGATGACACAAAGTGCCACCATGCGGATGAGGATCACCGTGGAGAGGTCCCAGAAACCGCGTTCAGACAATTGGCCATATTGATGACCTGCCTATATTGCGGCCCCTGGCAAAAGCCAGAGGGGGGCTTTAAATAAGAAAAAATTACGTCTTGAAAAGGACGTAAGTAGGGGTGTAACAACACCAGTCTTCCGACTGATTTACTACCGCCACGAATGATCCAGTTTTTCAAAATCACTCGAAAAAGTAGTATACTTTTTCACCCCAACACCCCACCAGTAATAAATCATTGCGCTTTTCAAATACGCTGCCCAAAATCAGAGTTGATCCATCTTCTCTTGTACAAATTATTGTAACTAAAGTATGGTGCCACTAGTAACTGTAACA
The DNA here is from genome assembly GCA_905116865.2 of Candidula unifasciata. Taxonomy (NCBI): domain Eukaryota; kingdom Metazoa; phylum Mollusca; class Gastropoda; order Stylommatophora; family Geomitridae; genus Candidula; species Candidula unifasciata. The sequence continues at coordinate 667,829 of CAJHNH020000076.1, read as the reverse complement.
TTCCAATGATTAAAACCCATGCTTGTCATGGCTAAGCGATAACTAGATCCGGGTCTTCCTGGTTACCAGAATCTGGTTATTGCTGACATAACCGGTTATTTTGTGAATTTATGAAGAAATATTCGAGTTTTGGGAAATTGCATATCACGGGATTGAATCAAGGGAAGTAATATTCTTCGTTAATGTATTGTAGCTGTAATCTCTTTTACTTTCTTACACGCTACTGGAATTCGTTGTCTGAATATCTGTCTGGCTTTCTGTCTGTTTCTGTCTGGTCGCCAAGGGCTGATATTCTCACCCCTTCCTATAGAATAGTGGTTATCAACCGTTTCTCATGTGGTGACCCCCTTGAATATGCCCTTCCCCCACCCCCACGACCAACTTTTAATTGAATGGAAAAAAAAAGGAAGACTGAAAATCCTGAGCACTGTTAATAAGCACTAGGGTACATTTAAAGCAGTGGCTCTCAACCTGCTTAATGCCGCGACCCTTTAATACAGTTCCCTCATGTTGCGACGGTACGTGAACACAAAAATGTCATTGGCTTTTAGTTTTATAAACAAATTTCAAACGAATTCCATTTATTATTAAATAGGAAAAAAAATTCAGTAGAACCGATTTTTACAAGTACAGTCTACTGTTTTAAAACTGCTTGGCGTCGTTTTTGAAACTCCCTTGCCCCTTTTCAATTAAAGGAGGGGGTGGGGGGGGGGAGTGGGCCTCCAGACCCACCCAAGATCAAGGAGTACTGCTATAGAACAATATACGATATGGCACCATTGTCTGAAAAGATAGAGAGGCATCGTCGAACCAGGGTAGTTGTTTAGTTATTTGACACAAAGCCAATTTCAAATGATCGAACAAGGACCTTCCGCTGGAGCTTACAAAGAAGAGGAAAAACAATTTGATTCAACCGGAACAAAGTACGAAAAGGCAGTCAAACAATAAAATACACAGCACACACACACAGACATACATACACACCCGCGTGCACACACACATGCGCACTCGCACACATGCACACGCATACACACTCATGCACACACTCCTGCACGCTAGCACACACACACACACACGGAAAGAAGATTGAGTGTAATACAGTGGAAAGACATAAGGAAGGACTGAGCTGATCCTGACAGCAGAGAGTTAAACGACACAGCTGTTGAGGGCCTCCGCTCCATTGAGGAATAAAGTGTGGAAGAAGTGGTCAGTTGATT
>CAJHNH020000076.1:656612-659112 GCA_905116865.2 Candidula unifasciata | reverse complement strand
CTTGTTTCAGTTTGTTAAAATTAAACACACTCATAAAGCTAAGAGGTGCGGAGAAAGACACTGACTGGCGCTGGGAGGTCGCAAATGACGAAAAGATGATCACAGTATAGCTTCTTGTACTTGGTGTACATCATCATCATCATAAACCACTTCTGCCGTTAAGCGCCGTGGGGAGGAATAATTTGCGATCCAGTGAACGTTGGCTGCCACTGGCTATTGTAATGAGGTGAAGGCGTAGAGTGTCTTTAATGTTGTCGATCAATGTTTTCCGCGGCCGTCCTCTTGCTCTTGTAGTTAATCTTCTGAGATGTAGTGCGTGTGATCTTAATTGATCTTGCTGCATTCTAACGAGAGGGCCAAACCACTTGATCTGCTGTTTCTCGATGAATCTAGTACAAGATGTCGTTCCCACAATTGCCTGATAGTTTCATTATTCACTCAATCTCGTAACTTAATGTACACCAGCTGTAAAACCCGATGGAAAGTTCTGGTTGTTCGTCCACTTCTGGTCTTTAATCTTGTTCTGGAACTTCAGTTTTGCGTGCACATTCATTGGACAAATTTTGCTTATTTAATTGCAGACTATTGGTTTCTTGCATTTTCAGACAGGTGCACTCTGACGTCAAAGAAAATATCCCTAATTAGTCGGCTTTTACTACATACCTGTCAGGAGACAGGCGGTCTATTCTCCACCCCCCCCCTACCCCCCCCCCCCCACCCCCCGCAACCTAGACAAAGTGAACAGAGTAGCTAGAATGTCTTTGCAATAGGACTCATTGATACAAAGACATAAAAGAAAAGCAAGAATACCAAAGTCAAGAACCAGAACAAGAAGAATAGCAAGAACAAGAAGAAGAACAACAAGAAGAACAAGAAGAATAAGGGCGGAGGAGGAGGGAGGATGTATTCAATAGACTGAACAAATTTTCCTGTTTAAAAACATTAGTTATATAACCCACACAAAAAAAAATAATCTAGTTTGACAAATTAAAATGTTACAACAGCATAGAAATTCAAAATAAAACGGATTGAATGGGGACGGAAAGGGGGAGGGAGGAGAGGGGAGGAGGGGGGAGAAAGATGTGTTTTTTAATAATCTTTTTTTTTTTCAGCCACTTTTGCCAGTATTAATACATATTATTGGAAACTTCATATACAGGTTTTGGAAAAGTTTGTACAGTGAAGCTCTGGTGTCTTTAGTTATGATGACAGAAACTAAATTGTATAGGCGTTTTGAAAAAAGTTGTAATCTTTTCCTTGGTAAATACATTACTAATAATGATAAAGATATTGTATTATGATATGGATAGTAGGTATTATATAACAAGATATAAATAGTATATAATAATTCAGTCATTGCTAGAAGAGTGATGACGATTTCGAAGAAGAAGAAGAAGAAGAAGAAGAAGAAGAAGAAGAAGAAGAAGAAGAAGAAGAAGAAGAAGAAGAAGAAGAAGAAGAAGAAGAAGAAGAAGAAGAAGAAGAAGAAGAAGAAGAAGAAGAAGAAGAAGAAGAAGAAGAAGAAGAAGAAGAAGAAGAAGAAGAAGAAGAAGAAGAAGAAGAAGAAGACGAAAGAAGAAGAAGAAGAAGAAGAAGAAGAAGAAGAAGAAGAAGAAGAAGAAGAAGAAGGAGAAGAAGAAGAAGAAGAAGAAGAAGAAGAAGAAACCGAAGAAAAAGAAGGTAGAGAAGAAGAATGAAGAAAACGAAGAAGAACACAACAACAGGAGCAGCAGCCGCAACAACAAAAACAAGAAAATGCAGACGAAAAGATCGGTTTACAGTGCACAGGCACAAGATGACTGGTTAAGTTTACAGTTTAACACTACGTCCAGTTTGACATAATACACACAAACACACATAGAGAAAGAGAGATAATGTAGGGAGACAGAGATTCCCCCAACACCACCCCGGATTTTTCCCTGACAGAGGCTAACCTGCCAGGGAAAACGACCTAACTAAAGACATACTCCAACAAATGTACCCTTTCTGTTAGCGTATGTGGCCTCTAGGATCTGAAGAAGCAACACGTATCGTACATTTGACAAGCCCCTGCATAACCTAACCGCTTTCCTTTGAGTCCGTTTCATTCCATTGATTTGGCGTGTTTACTTTTTTTACTCTACAAACAAACCAGACCTATGCATTTTTCATTAGTTTGTTCACGTGACTCACATAAGATTGGGAAATAATATACTTCTATTGTCTTGAAAATTATACATAGGAAGTATGATTTTAAGAGTGCTATTGCATTAATGAGTATACCTGTTTAACGTTTAATATTGTTTTATTGCTGAGGGGTGGCAACTCACGTGAAAGATAATCAATATTATGTCCCTTTGGTGAATTCGGAAGTGCAGTTATCTGTATTTTTCTAATGTCTGAGCGAAAAAGGTGACTTGATTTTAGCACGCCGAGTTTCCTTTTCTCATTCTCTCTATTTCTTCCTTCGTTTCCTTTTTCCCATTTTTTTCCCGTTCTGGTCCGTTGTGATAAAAATACA